>CM038680.1:437359299-437521799 GCA_021605205.1 Aegilops longissima
TCACGACTCCCGGTGCTTAGAGATGCGGTTCACTACAGCAGTGGTAAGAAAAGCAAGAAAACAGGTCGGGGCAGAGGGGCAGCCTGGCGGCGTCGTCGGGGCAGTGGAAGAAGAACTGAAACGAAATTTTCACAAGTGCAGGCTTATATAGACGAGGCATTGGTCCCGGTTCGTGGCACCAACCGGTACCAATGCTCCCCTTTAGTCCCGGTTGGTGCCACCAACCGGGACCAAAGGTCTCTTTTCAGCAGCCCAAAGGGCGGAAGCGAGACCTTTGGTCGATTGGTGGCACCAACCGCACTAATCTCCCTTTAGTCGGTTGGTGCCACCAACCGGGACCAAATCTCTTCTCGGCAGCCCAAAGGGCGGAAGCGAGACCTTTGGTCGGTTGGTGGCACCAACCGTACTAATGCCCTTTAGTCGGTTGGTGCCACCAACCGGGACCAAAGGCCTGCGCTACCATGGCCAAAGTTTAGTCCCACCTCGCTAGTTGAGAGGGGCTCGGAGTGGTTTATAAGCCCCACTGCGGCTGCCCTCTCGAGCTCCTCTCAAATGCAGGCTTACAGGCCTAATCTCACATTATGCTGCCTGTGGGCCTACTGGGCCTTCAGCGGGCCTGGATCCTGGCCCATGGTTGGGTTTCTAGTCGTATTCAGGTCGTGGTGGCCCAATAGGTGGCAGTTTTTTTCTAGTTTTTTTGTTTTGTTTTTTGCATTATTTATTTTATTTCATTTTTGCTTTATTTTTTTTAATTCTTTTTGCTTTTAGGTCAGAAAAAATATAAACTTTCTATTAGTGCCATTAGTTTTCAAATTTGAATTATTTAAAATTTGTGTGAATCACTAGTTTGTGATTAACTTTACTATAAAAATAGATTTTGGAGTGATTATTTTCCTGCTATTTAATATTACTGTGTTTTATCATTATATTCAAAAACAGTTTTTGTTATTTTAGTTTCTAACAAAAAATCTTTATGATAATTCTTTTTGCTATTAAAGTTTCTAACAAGAAAGTTCTTTGTGAAAATTATTTTTGCTTTTAATGTTTTGAACAGAAAATACTTTGATAATTTTAGTTGCATAAATATTAGTTTATTATTTTTGCTATTAGAGTTTCATAAAAGTTTTCCAGTTCAATCTTTTTTAGATTAGTTCATTCTTTGAGCTAAATGACCTTGAAATTTAAAAGCACTTCAGATGAACTCTGAAGAGGTTGAAAATTGGCATGGTATCATCATTTCACCCACATAGCATGTGCTAAAAAGTTGAGAGGGTTACATGAAAAACTAGATGCCCTTCGTGTATAAAATGGACAATCTCTTTCGAAGTATCAGGGTTTCGGACGAAAACTCATCTATTACAAAGGGATTTCATTTTTTGAACTTATTTGAACTCCAGACTTTTTGTGTGTTCAAAATGCACCATTCAAAGCCACATCATGAATTTTCAACCCTTTCTGACTTCATTTGTTATTTTCATGCATTTACTGATTTTTTGAGCTATATGACCCTGAAATTGAAAAGCACTTCAAATGAACTCTGAAAAGGTTGAAACTTGGCATGGTATCATCATTTCACTCACGTAGCATGTGCTAAAAAGTTGAGAGGGTTACGGGAAAAACTGGTGCACTTCGTGTACAAAATGGACAATCTCTTTCGAAGTATCAGGGTTTCGGACGAAAACTCATGTGTTACAAAGGGATTTCATTTTTTTTACTTATTTGAACTCCAGACTTTTTGTGTGTTCAAAATGCACCATTCAAAGCCACATCATCAATTTTCAACCCTTTCTGACTTCATTTGTTATTTTTCATGCATTTACTGATTTTTTGAGCTATATGACCCTGAAATTGAAAAGCACTTCAAATGAACTCTTAAAAGGTTGAAAGATGGCATGGTATCATCATTTCACCCACATAGCATGTTCTAAAAAGTTGAGAGGGGTACGGCAAAAACTGGATGCACTTCGTGTACAAGACGGACAATCTCTTTCAAAGTATCAGGGTTTCATACGGAAACTCGTCTGTTACAAAAGGCATTTCATTTCTTCACATGTAACTGCAGTGATATTCTAGATCAAAGTCATCATCATAATAGTTGTGGAGAGAAAGTCTTCACTTTTTCTTCGCTTGTGTCCTTTTCTTATTGCACCGTAACCATGGATAATCTTCATCGTTTAACAGGGTGCTTGGGTCAGCCTTGACTTTGAAGGGAGGAATTTCATGAAACTTTTCATAATCTTCGGACATGTCTGTCTTGCCCTCCACTCCCACGATGTCACTTTTTCCTGAAAGAACTATGTGGCGCTTTGGCTCATCGTATGATGTGTTCGCTTCCTTATCTTCTCTTTTTCTCGGTTTGGTAGACATGTCCTTCACATAGAAAACCTGCGCCACATCATTGGCTAGGACGAATGGTTCGTCTGTGTACCCAAGATTGTTCAGATCCATTGTTGTCATTCCGTACTGTGGGTCTACCTGTACCCCACCTCCTGACAGATTGACCCATTTGCACTTAAACAAAGGGACCTTAAAATCATGTCCATAGTCAAGTTCCCATATGTCCACTATGTAACCATAATATGTGTCCTTTCCCTCTTGGTTGCTGCATCAAAGCGGACACCGCTGTTTTGGTTGGTGCTTTTTTGATCTTGGGAGATCGTGTAAAATGTATTCTCATTTATGTCGTATCCTTTGTAAGTCAATACAGTCGAAGATGGTCCCCTGGACAACGAGTACAACTCATCAGAAACAGTGTTGTCACCTCTGAGACGTGTTTTCAACCAACTGCCGAAAGTCTGATGTGTTCACATGTAATCCAGTTGTCACACTTGCTCCGGGTGTTTGGAGCGCAGATGTTCTTGTGTTAAATCGACATACGGGTCACCAAGGTAGAGTTACAGAGAAGCTGTGTAGTGTGCTTGAGACCAAGAATGCCTGTCCTCGCATATTATTGAGTCCCTCCTAGCGTGCCTTTTCGGTCAGTCTCCCCTCATACCACGATTGAGGGAGACCAATATTCTTAAGGCCAGGAATGAAGTCAACGCAAAACCCAATGACATCCTCTGTTTGATGGCCCATGGAGATGCTTCCTTCGGCCTAGCGATTACTGGACATATTTCTTTAGGACTCCCATGAACTTCTCAAAGGGGAACATATTGTGTAGAAATACGGGGCCCGAGCGACAATCTCGTCGACTAGATGAACTAGGGCGTGCGTCATGATATTGAAGAAGGATGGTGGGAACACCAGCTCGGCCCGACAAGACATTGCGCCACATCACTCCTTAGCCTTGGTATGATTTCGGATCGATCACCTTCTGAGAGATTGCATCGAGGAATGCACATAGCTTCACAATGGCTAATCAAACGTTTTCCGGTAGAAGCCCCCTCAATGCAACCGAAAGCAGTTGCGTCATAATCTGGCAGTCATGAGACTTTAGGTTCTGGAACTTTTTCTCTGGCATATTTATTATTCCCTTTATATTCGACGAGAAGCCAGACGGGACCTTCATACTGAGCAGGTATTCAAAGAAGATTTCCTTCTCTTCTTTGGTAAGAGCATAGCTGGCAGGACCCTCATACTGCTTTGGAGGCATGCCGTATTTTTTGTGCAAACGTTGCAGGTCCTCTCGTGCCTCCGGTGTGTCTTTTGTCTTCCCATACACGCCCAAGAAGCCTAGCAGGTTCACGCAAAGGTTTTTAGTGACGTGCATCATGATGACCCACAAGTATAGGGGATCTATCGTAGTCCTTTCGATAAGTAAGAGTGTCGAACCCAACGAGGAGCAGAAGGAAATGACAAGCGGTTTTCAGTAAGGTATTCTCTGCAAGCACTGAAATTATCGGTAACAGATAATTTTGTGATAAGGTAATTTGTAACGAGTAACAAGTAATGAAAGTAAATAAGGTGCAACAAGATGGCTCAATCCTTTTTGCAGCAAAGGACAAGCCTTGACAAACTCTTATATAAAGGAAAACGCTCCCGAGGACACATGGGAATTATCTTCAAGCTAGTTTTCATCACGCTCATATGATTCACGTTCGTTACTTTGATAATTTGGTATGTGGGTGGACCGGTGCTTGGGTGCCGCCCTTTCTTGGACAAGCATCCCACTTATGATTAACCCCTATTGCAAGCATCCGCAAATACAAAGTAAGTATTAAGGTAAACCTAACCATAGCATGAAACATATGGATCCAAATCAGCCCCTTACGAAGCAACTCATAAACTAGGGTTTAAGCTTCTGTCACTCTAGCAACCCATCATCTACTTATTACTTCCCAATGCCTTCCTCTAGGCCCAAACAATGGTGAAGTGTCATGTAGTCAACGTTCACATAACACCACTAGAGGAAAGACAACATACATCTCATCAAAATATCGGATGAATACCAAATTCACATGACTACTTATAGCAAGACTTCTCCCATGTCCTCAGGAACAAACGTAACTACTCAGAATTCATATTCATGTTCATAATTAGAGGGGTATTAATATGCATAAAGGATATGAACATATGATCTTCCACCAAATAAACCAACTAGCATCAACTACAAGGAGTAATCAACACTACTAGCAACCCACAGGTACCAATCTGAGGTTTTGATACAAAGATTGGATACAAGAGATGAACTAGGGTTTTAGATGAGATGGTACTGGTGAAGATGTTGATGGAGATTGACCCCCTCCCGATGAGAGGATCGTTGGTGATGACGATGGCGATGATTTCCCCCTCCCGGAGGGAAGTTTCCCTGGCAGAACAGCTCTGCCGGAGCCCTAGATTGGTTCCGCCAAGGTTCCGCCTCGTGGCGGCGGAGTTTCTTCCCGAAAGCTTGCTTATGATTTTTTCCAGGGTAAAAGACTTCATATAGTAGAAGATGGTCATCGAAGGCCTGCAAGGGGGCCCACGAGGCAAGGGGGCACGCCCAGGAGGTAGGGCGCAGCCCCACCCTCGTGGCCGGGGTGTGGGCCCCCTCTGGTTAATTCTTTCTCCAGTATTTTCCAAAAACTACCTCTATGAAGTTTCAAGACTTTTGGAGCTGTGCAGAATAGGTCTCTATTATTTGCTCCTTTTCCAGCCCAGAATCCCAGCTGCCGGCATTCTCCCTCTTCATATAAACCTTGTAAAATAAGAGAGAATAGGCATACATATTGTGACATAACGTGTAATAACAGCCCATAATGCAATAAATATCGATATAAAAGCATGATGCAAAATGGACGTATCAACTCCCCCAAGCTTAGACCTCGCTTGTCGTCAAGCGGAAGCCGATAACGATAAATATGTCCACATGTTTAGAGATAGAGGTGTCGATAAAATAAAATACGGACATGAGGGCATCATGATCATTCTTATAACAACAACATAAATATATATTGTCATATGATTTCTTATGCTAAAGTAACAATCTATTCACAATGTCAAGTATGAATCAGAAACTTCATTGAGAACTAACAAACTATAATTTCGGTCATTGAAGCAATTGCAATTTACCATAACATAGGAAAGAGTCAATATAAGAGCTTTTCAGCAAGTCCACATACTCAACTATCATTTAGTCTTTCACAATTGCTAACACTCACGCAATACTTGTGGTTATGGAGTTTTAATCAGACACAAAGAAAGATAGGGGCTTATAGTTTCGCCTCCCAACCTTTTACCTCAAGGGTAATGTCAACAATAATAGTTCATGCTAACTTACATCCAATTAGATATATATCAGGATCTTTCCAACACAATGTGCTTGCCAAAGGATAAAATGTAAAAAGGAAAGGTGAAGATCACCATGACTCTTGTATAAGGTATAAGACAAGAATAAAAGATAGGCCCTTCGCAGAGGGAAGCAGAGGTTGTCATGTGCTTTTATGTTTGGATGCACAAAATCTTAATGCGAAAGAATGTCACTTTATATTGCCACTTGTGATATGGACCTTTATTATGCAGTCCGTCGCTTTTATTTCTTCCACATCACAAGATCGTATAAAGCTTATTTTCTCCACACTAATGAATCATACATATTTAGAGAGCAATTTTTATTGCATACAACAATGACAACTTACTTGAAGGATCTTACTCAATCCATAGGTAGGTATGGTGGACTCTCATGGAAAAACTGGGTTTAAGGATATTTGGAAGCACAAGTAGTATCTCTACTTGGTGCAAAGAATTTGGCTAGCATGAGGGGGAAAGGCAAGCTCAACATGTTGGATGATCCATGACAATATACTTTATTTCGGATATAAGAAAACATAACCCATTACGTTGTCTTCCTTGTCCAACATCAACTCTTTAGCATGTCATATTTTAATGAGTGCTCACAATCATAAAAGATGTCCAAGATAGCATATTTATATGTGAGAACCTCTCTTTCTTTATTACTTCCTATTAATTGCAACGGTGACCAAAACTATGTTTGTCAACTTTCAACAACTTTTATTCATCATACTCCTTATATGTGAAGTCATTACTCCCCATAAGATCAATATGATCTCTTTATTTCTTTTTATTCTTTCTTTTTATTTTATTTTTATTTCCTCAAGATCATCACGGACTCGATAATCAAGCCCTTGACTCAACACTAATCTTTATTATATATAGCTCACGGACTCGATTACATAGAAGGATCATAAAGCAAAACTCAAAACTAAATCATACTAAAACTTTATTCTACTAGATCAAGATATTACCAAAAGGATCGAACTAAGAAAAACGGTAAAGATAGGAGTGTGATGGTGATACGACGATCGGGCACCTCCCCAAGCTTGGCGGTTGCCAAGGGGAGTGCCCATACCCATGTGTTTATGTCCCTTTCTTCGGAGGTGGTGATGATGGAGTTGTTGATGATGTAGGCTTGTCGTCCATCTTCCAAGGCATAGGCTCACCATCATAGAAGGATGATCGGGTCTCCGGGATCCTCAAATCTGCAGCCAAACTCATCCTCTTGAATCTATATTCATACTCACAATTTTGGTTTTGCAGGTCATAGATTTGGGCTTGGAGGTGCTCGATTTTCTCGTGAAGCTTGAAGATGGCCTCCCCAATGTTCTTGGCGTCCAGCTTGCGGTTGTTGGTGAATTCCGTGATCATTATGTGATTGGCGTCGATTCCACGTTCCACCATCTCCTAGCACTTGAAAACTTGTTGCTCCATTGCCTTGAGCCTTGTCTCCACGCTTCCGGTCCTCCTTGGTCCCTCAACACCGCGGATGTGCAGCAACCCCTCACACATCTCAATGGTTTGAGGATGTTGCACCTCCGCGAGGTAGGGATTGATGACCTTCTCGAAGAACTTGTCCTTGGGGGCGCTTGGAGACGTCATGGTGATCTAGATCTGTCAGGAAAACAGCTTGAAACGAAAACAGAGGATATTTGCGTGGTGCGGTGGTCAAAACCTTCGGGATATTATATAATGATTTTTTATCGACCAAAAGAAGTATTGTGCAAGAAAACGGAGTCCGGAGAGCGCACGAGGTGCCCACGAGGCAGGGGGCGCGCCCAGGGGGTAGGGCACGCCCTCCACCCTCGTGGACACCTCGTGTCCTTCCCGGACTACTTATTATTTTTCTATTTTCTTAAATATTCCAAACTGGAGAAAAATTACCATTAGAACTGTTTTGGAGTCGGATTACTTACCGTACCACATACCTATTCCTTTTCGGAGTCTGAAACGTTCTGGAAAGTGTCCCTTATGTATTCCTCCGGGGTTACGGTTTCAGTAACATTGGTTTCAACATTTATAGGGTTACCTGAGATATAATGTTTGATTCTTTGACCGTTCACCACATTCAGATTTGTGCCTTCAAAGTTGTTGATTTTTATGGCACTGGAACGATAGACCTCCTTGATAACGTAAGGACCTTCCCATTTGGAGAGAATTTTTCCTGCAAAAAATCTCAAACGAGAGTTGAATAGTAACACATAATCACCTACATTAAACTCACGCTTTTGTATCCTTTTGTCATGCCATCTTTTAACTTTTTCTTTAAACAGTTTGGCATTCTCATAGGCCTGGGTTCTCCATTCATCAAGTGAGCTAATGTCAAATAACCTCTTCTCACCGGCAAGTTTAAATCATAATTGAGCTCTTTAATGGCCCAATATGACTCATGTTCTAGTTCAAGAGGTAAGTGACATGCTTTTCCATAAACCATTTTATACGGAGAAATACCCATAGGATTTTTATACGCAGTTCTATAGGCCCATAATGCATCATCAAGTTTCTTGGACCAATTCTTTCTGGATCTATTAATAGTCTTTTGCAAAATTAATTTGAGCTCTCTATTACTCAATTCTACTTGACCACTAGACTGCGGGTGATATGGAGATGCAATTCTATGATTAACATCATACTTAGCAAGCATTTTACGAAAGGCACCATGAATAAAATGTGAACCACCATCAGTCATTAAATATCTAGGGACTCCAAACCTCGGAAAAATAACTTCTTTAAGCATCTTAATAGATGTGTTATAATCAGCACTACTAGTTGGAATAGCTTCTACCCACTTAGTAACGTAATTAACAACAACTAAAATATGTGTATACCCATTAGAGGAAGGAAACGGTCCCATATAATCAAAGCCCCAAACATCAAATGGTTCAATAACAAGTGAATAGTTCATAGGCATTTCTTGACGTCTACTAATATTACCAATTCTTTGACATTCATCACAAGATAAGACAAACTTATGGGGATCTTTGAAGAGAGTAGGCCAATAAAAACCGGATTGCAATACCTTATGTGCAGTTCTGTCTCCAACGTGGTGTCCTCCATAAGCTTCAGAGTGACACTTGCGTAGGATCTGTTCCTGTTCATACTCAGGTATACAACGTCTAATAACACCATCTACTCCTTCTTTATAAAGGTGTGGGTCATCCTAGAAGTAATGTCTTAAATCATAGTGTCGATGTCAAAACCGGCGGATCTCGGGTAGGGGGTCCCGAACTGTGCGTCTAAGGCGGATGGTAACAGGAGGCGGGGGACACAATGTTTACCCAGGTTCGGGCCCTCCTGATGGAGGTAATACCCTACTTCCTACTTGATTGATCTTGATGATATGAGTATTACAAGAGTTGATCTACCACGAGATCGTAGAGGCTAAACCCTAGAAGCTAGCCTATGGTATGATTGTTTTTGTCCTACGTACTAAACCCTCCGATTTATATAGACACCGGAGGGGGCTAGGGTTACACAGAGTCGGTTACAATGGGAGGAGATCTACATATCTGTGTCGCCAAGCTTGCCTTCCACGCCAAGGAGAGTCCCATCCGGACACGAGACAAAGTCTTCAATCTTGTATCTTCATAGTCCAACAGTCCGGCCAAAGGATATAGTCTGGCTGTCCGGATACCCCCTAATCCAGGACTCCCTCAGTAGCCCCTGAACCAGGCTTCAATGACGATGAGTCCGGCGCGCAGATTGTCTTCGGCATTGCAAGGCGGGTTCCTCCTCCGAATACTCCATAGAACATTTTGAACACAAGGATAGTGTCCCGCAAAACAAATTCCACATATCATCGTAGATAGAATAATATTTCCACACATCTAATCTGTCGACCGTTTTTCATAACATGACGTATTGCCATGGTTTGGTCATGACGAACCATCTTCCTCCACCAGCCTGCCACTGCACGTTTTGCGAGGCGATTTATTTGGCACGTCTTGTCGAAATAGAGATCGTGTCCCCCTTATTACGGGATTCTCATCAATACGGATGTGGGTAACCCAATCGTGCCCGTCGGTATGACCTCCCAATTCTAGGCAAGTCCCAAACAGCCACGCGGAGGACACTTGATATTCACCTCCTTTATAAAGAGGCCAAGGCCTGTCCCTTTTTCTTCTCGTGCTCAATTGAATCCTTCCCCGACCTCGAGTTCCAACACCCCAGGCTCAGGTCAGGCGCTTCAGACCTTCAACCATGTCCGGATCCAACCTTCAAGGTCGGTGAATGCCTTCCTCTGTCACAGAGGAAGACGTCAAGAAGCTAAGAGAGGCCAGATTTCTGACCGGCGAGATCTCACACAGGTTGCCTACTCGATGGCAGGTCATACCCACTCCCGAACCCGGCGAGAGCGTTGTATTCATCTCTCACTTCCTCCGAGGGCTAGGCCTCGCTCTAGATCCCTTTGTGAGGGGGCTCATGTTCTATTACGGGCTGGATTTCCATGATTTGGCTCCGGATTCTGTCCTCCACATCTCGTCGTTCATCGTCGTGTGTGAAGCTTTCCTCTGCATTACCCCTCACTTCGGCCTGTGGCTCAAGACATTCAATGTGGAGCCAAAGATGATCGAGGGGCGGTACGCAGAGTGCGGAGGTGCCGTAATAAGCAAAAGTGCCAATGCCCCATAGCCAGAGGGTTCCTTCCAGGAGGTGTCTAGCTTATGGCAACGGGAGTGGTTTTATATCACAGCTCCCAGGGGCACCAAGTGGGTGGCCGCCCCTACTTTTCGCTCGGCCCCCCCACCACGACTGACGTCATGGATTAACAAGGGGCTAGACTGGGGGCCAGTAAAGGATGTGCCGACATTGCAGAGCCGCATCCGAGATCTCCTTGAGAGAGATATCAGTCTGGCCACGGTAACGCAAGTCATGTTAATTCATCGAGTCCTACCCTGCAAACGGCGTCCCCTCTGCATGTGGGAGTTCAACCCGGAGGGACCACGAGCTATTCATCACTTCCTCGGTATGACGCCCGAAGAGATGTATCAATCGTTCTTCGGACCACAAATAATGTGTCCGGACACCACCGAGGATGTGGGTCTGAGCTGCAATCGCCCAGATACCCAAGTAAGTAGTCCCGTAGTCAAACACGTTTGTCTTTTTATTTCTCATGACATCATTCTAAAAAGTCGCTCTTTGACCAGGACTGGGTAACAAAGGCGAAGATGATCAGGTGTCCGCCCCCCCTCCCCGAGGTCTCACCGGATCCTGTACTAGCCAGGATGCTGGAGCTCATGCCTTATCAGTGCCCTCAGGGGAAGATACAGGGGGGGAATAAAGAGGCTGAAAGCGGATCTCGCTCACCGCTCGTCCAAACCGGGGCAGTTAGCGCCTCCGCGAAGGAGGATAGCCGGGGAGAAGAATCTGAAATTCCTTCTCCCCAAGGAAGGAAGAGGACCGCCTCTGAAGACCCGGAAACGATGGTTTCCAAACGGGGGAAGAAATCTTCGCCAGAGGGTCCTGCCTCAGGGTGTACCCTGGCCGCACAATGCCCGCAAGGGGGTCAGCCCTCCGCCGAGCTGTAAGTAAAAGGGTAATTAATAGTGAAGATATCCTGCATTACTTATGAGGAAAATAACCGAAGCATTTATCTTGTAATTCGGATCGCAGCCCTTCTCGGCAGAGTTCGTCTTCGGGGGATCTTCTTCCGAAGATGATGGAGAGCGAAATGCCTCCCCCTGCCATCTCGCCTCATGAGGCAGCCGACCCCGAGGTGTCGTCGCGGAGGGTTTCTCCTGATCCGGCAAGGCCAGAGGGTAATCCTTTGGTCACCCAAAGTCCTCAGTATCCGGCTCTTAAAGAGAGCGACCGAAAGAGCCCGACACCGTCTGGTGTGCGGTCGGACGTACTGAAGGATCTGCTAGAGCAAGCGGCTATCTCAGAGGCGCATCATGTGCTAATGGGTACGGTGATTGAGAGGATTTCATCCGCCGAAAGCGGGTTGCATGAAGCTTTTATGAGTCTGCTGAAAGGTTTTGAGGTACGTGAAATAGTGTGCATTTTTGGCAGTACCGCACATGTTAGGTGTGCCCTATGCAGATAGTAGCCCCTGAGACTTTGGTTGCCGTCGAGAGAGGCGGCAAACAGAGGATCATAATCCCAGGTAATAATCAATCCGCCTTCATATGCAGGTGGCAGAAGGTCCGGTGGCTAGCCGGATCGGTGAGTTTGCCGGTAAGCGGCAACTTGACGCGGCAGATGTCGACATCGTGCTTGTCAACAAGCGGCTTGACGAGGCACAAGGTATGTGATTTCTCCGGTTATCAACACGTAGTAAGAGGAGCATAATGCCAGTATCTTTAATATGCTGTGACTGCAGATGGAGCTGCGGCCGTGGAGACCCTTCGGGCAGAACTTGCCCGAGCCAAAGAACAAGCCAGGAATAGTGGTGCGGCCGCTCTGAAGGCGGCCGAAGAGCTGAGGGCCGAACAGGCTGCCCATTGCCAAAGTAAGGAAAAGATGGCCAAGATGGCCATTGAGTTAAAGGATGCCGCCGACCGGTACCAACTTCTTGAAAAGGTAAACCAAGCGAAGGCGACGGAGCTGGAGAAGGCCATGGTAGCAGCCAAGGAAGCCCGCTCGAAGATCAGAGTGTCGAAGGAGGAGCTGCGTCAAGCTGGGGATATCGCGGCTGGAAAGCCCTTCTTGCTGCGGACGAAGTTCGGAGATCTGAAGTATGCCCCTCTTGATTAGCTATGGAGTTCTACGGACGCGTATGCGGATCTGGCAGCCAGTTCGGCTGATGTAGCCGAGTACTTCAAGGATCAAAAAGATCATGAAGTGGAAAAGCTATTCTGGTCGCAGTTCAACGGTCCAGCGCATCCGCTGCTGTTAAATGAGCGCACGCCCGAGTGGGCCGAGCTCCATAGGTTGTCTGGGCTTGCCATGGGGTCTACTGTGGATCATCTGTGGCCGAGAGGGCCACGGCCGAATAGTTATTTTGGTTTGGTGCAGCAGTTCCTTGGTGCTGTGCCGCGTATCGACACTATGAAGAGGTCGGCGTGCATAGAGGGTGCGCGGATGGCACTTGCCCGTGTCAAGACATACTGGGCAGACATGGATGCCACCGCTATTGCGACCCAGGGTTCGTCCGTTGGCCGAGTAGCTGCCGAGCACTACTTTGAGGAAGTCCTTGAAGGCGCTCGTTCAATAGAAGCTCAGTGCTCGAAGAATATTATGTTCTAGTGACATGTATTCCTATTGAAAAAACAATGTTTTACTAAATTGTAAAGGCTATTTTTATACTTTTGCCTGAAAGTGTTATGATGCCTCCTGTGCGACCGTTTATGTATATATGTATATAACCTGAGAGTTTGCGATCGTCGGCTTAGCCATTTACGCATATAATGCGGGGTGTTCGCATGAAGACGCGTGTTCACACTTGATCCAACGTCTTGGTCCATTAAGGAGGTGATAGCGGAGCGAACTACGCAATCGGACTATATTGCTTTAACACTTTCACTTAGCCATAGGAGTTTGACAGTGGGGCTACTATATAGCCCCTGGTGGCTCCGCGCTCATCCGAATACGGGGTGCGTACATGCCTGGCCGGGAAACGGCCCTTCGTTAATGCGGAGGAATCCCGAAGATTCCACTACGTCGTCGAGTGGCTGACCAATCTCGCGCTTTATCATGACAGTCAGTTTTCGGCTTTCTCTACTGAGGTGCTCGTCCGGATGAACCAGGGCACAATCGCAGTAGTTCTCCTAGTGCCACCTTAGCCGATAGAGCGGAACATAAGGTAGCAAAACACAGGAGCCGGTCAAACCCAACATTTGACCAAAGACATGATTCGGAGCTGATGCATATAAGGCCAAACTCGCGACGCCGAACACTCCCTAAGGTATTCGGTCTTTATAATATATGCCGGGCTAAACAATGCCCTTGAAAATGAGCCCCAAGTGTCCGGGTACGCGCAATATTCTGACGTGGCCACATGCCAATAACGTCAGCATCCTTCTCGGTTGTAGAGAGAATCCAGAGGATGTGTACAACAAGAGACAGTAAAAAAGGTTTACGCAGGGTCTTAATCTAAAAAGAAACCTTTGAACGGGTCCCTGCTGCACGTCTGCGCCTGTGTCTCCGTTGTGCCGTATCCTGGACGGGTGTAGCACGATTGTCATCTGTAAAAGAGAGGAACTTAGTTGAAAGTTGTTGTGCAAAAAATTGGTTACTCTAAATAAACCATTTAAAATTCAAGATAAGTAAAGTTGAGCCGTAGCCCTGTTTACACGCGGGAAGCCCCTGGTACCGTCTATAAGGGTGCAACCACCAAACCTATCTCAAGTATATCTAGTGATGTGCCGGACTCATTTAACCGTGTCCGTGGTCTTAACGACCGTTCATTTGTTCTGGTTGGTGGGGCCGTCTAGTGTTCGGCTGTTAAAGCAGCCGCACATTCTTCCGCGGGGAAAGAACGCTCAATGTTTCCATTAACTATGATGGTGCCACGCGGACCGGGCATCTTGAGCTTGAGAGAAGCGTAATGCGGTATAGCATTGAAACGAGCAAAGGCTGTTCGTCCGAGTAGTGCTTGATAGCCGCTTCGAAATGGAGCGATGTCGAAGTGTAATGTTTCACTTCGGTAGTTGTCGGGTGAACTGAATACTACTTCTAGTATTAGAGAGCCCGTGGAGCGGGCCTCTTGGCCTGGTATTACTCCCTTGAAGGTAGTATTACCTTGGCTGATTTTTGTTGGGTCTATCCCCATTTTGCGGTGTGTCCTAATATATCAGGTTTAAAGTACTGCTGCCGTCCATGAGGACTCGTGTGAGATGGTATCCATTTATCGTTGGGTCTAACACCAAAGCAACCAATCCTTTATGCCGGGTACTTGTCAGCTGATCCCTGCGATCAAAAGTGATCGGACGGGCCAACCAGGGGTTGAACTTAGTGGTGACGGGCTCTAGGGCGTGTGTGTCTCGGAGTGCAGTTTTGCTTCTCCCCTTCATCACATGTATCACATTTACTGTTTTGACTTCTGGTGGGAATTTTTCCTGTCCCCTAGTGCCTTGCTGGCGAGGCTCATCCTCGTCTTCGCTTAGTGTATCCTGCCCCTTGTGTTCGGCGTTTAGCTTGCCAGCCTGCTTGAAGACCCAACATTCTCTGTGGGTATGATTTGCAGGTTTATCGGGGGTGCCGTGGATCTGACATAGTTTGTCTAGAATCTTGTTTAGGCTGGACGGTTCATCCCTGTTGCCTTCGAAAGGCTTTTTCCGCTGACCTGGCCGAGAGCCTCTGAATCCGGCGTTTACCGCCGTGTTATTGGGTTGTCTTCTTTATTCCGGCGCTTGTGTTTACTGCGTCGTGGTTTTCCATTGCCATCCCTGACTTCGGATGTGCTTGGGTCGCTGGTGCTACTGCGGGCGAACCAGCTATCCTCACCCGCGCACAAGCGGGTCATGAGGCTTGTTAGGGCTGCCATTGTTCTCGGTTTTCCTTGGCCGAGGTGTCTGGCGAGCCATTCGTCTTGGACGCTGTGCTTGAAAGCTGCTAAGGCTTCGGCATCCAGACAGTCGACGATTTGGTTCTTCTTAGTGAGAAACCTGTTCCAAAGCTTTCGGGCTGACTCTTCGGGCTGTTGAATTATATGACTTAGATCGTCTGCGTCCGGAGGTCGGACATAGGTCCTTTGAAAATTGGCCCGAAAGGCATCCTCGAGCTCCTCCCAACTTCCAATGGAGTTATCGGGGAGGCTTTTCAGCCAGTGCCGAGCTGGCCCTTTAAGCTTGAGGGGCAAGTACTTGATTGCGTGGAGATCGTCTCCGCAAGCCATATGAATATGGAGGATAAAGTCCTCAATCCAGACCCCAGGGTCTGTGGTCCCGTCGTACGCCTCTATGTTCACTGGTTTGAATCCTTCTGGGAATTCGTGGTCCAGCACCTCATCGGTGAAACATAGGGGGTGTGCGGCACCCCTGTATTTAGATGTACCATGGCGTTCGGACGGTTGTGGTGTTCGGTTTTGGTTGTGCGCTAGAGCGCGTTTCCTTGATCCGTAGATGGATCTGGTTGCGCCGGCCTTTTGATGCGAGTCCTCACGTGGATCGTGTTCTGACTTATGTGCGGCCTCGTTAGTCGCTCTATCGCGGCCACGAAATCATCGATCCGACCGGTCGGCTGTTTTATTTTTTGGCTGTGGGGGCTCTAAGGCCTCATCGTTGAATTCAGGCAGCAGCTTGTGCTTTGGATAGCTCTTCGTGTGGCGACTGCCGCCGTACTTTTCTGCAGTGTCGAGCACTTTGTTCCATCTACTGTTGAGTGTATTTTGCATGGCCTTGAGCCTTTGCTTCTGCTTCTGCAGACTCCTCGCAGTGGCGATAAGCCTTCTATGGAGGTTCTCTTGCTCCAAGTGCCTTTCCGGGATGATGTGTGCATCGTCGTCTGGACTGTTCTCCTCTCCGGAGACGGGTTGATTAGCTTGACCTCGGCGTCGCCATGATCGGACAGCGTCTCCGTACTACATTCGTCGTCCACTGGCTCACCCTGCTCTATCGCTGGGTCTATGTGGTCGTCCTTTCCTCCGGAGTCGACCGGGGTATTATTTTTTCTTACGCTGTTATCGTTGTTTTTGCCGAGGCGGGATTTGGAGCGGCGTCTACGCCGCCGCTTTGATTGCTTCTCGAGGGAGTTATCCTTCGCTGCATCCTTCCGTTCCTCGTCATCATTTTCCTTGGTGTATCCACCATGTATATGTCATGTGATGAAGTGTCGGTCCAGCGCCCTGTGGGCGGTGGTTCCTGTTCGTCTCCTGCATTGTCGTCCATACCGTCGATGTCTTCGGAGTCGAAGTCGAGCATGTCGGTTAAATCGTCGACAGTGGCTACTAAGTGGGTGGTGGGTGGGGAGCGAATTTCTTCGTCGTCCGCATCCCATCCTAGCCGGACATAGTTCAGCCAAGTTTCTTCTGACAAGGAGAGAGATTTTAACGAGTTCAATACATCGCCAAAGGGCGAGTGCTGAAAGATATCCGCGGAGGTGAATTCCATGATCGGCGCCCAACCGGATTCGGTAGGTGTCGTGGAATTGTCACGGCAGATGTCCTTAGTGTCAGGACTTAGTCGCGAGGCCAACGCATCTATGTGGTAGCTTGAGAGGGGTTGATCGGGATGAGAGACGCAACACGCAAGACAAGGATTTAGACAGCTTCGGGCCCCGGGAAACATCATCCGGTAATAACCCTACATGCTGTTTGTGGCTAGGTCTCATTATGATCATGAGAGAGTCGCCGGTAAGCCGGCTCTTTGTGTCTAGCCCTAGAGATTGTTCTTGTTGCCTGTCTCTCTTTGGGGAGCCCTGCCCCTCCTTATATAAGTTAGAGGGGCGGGTTACATGTGGAGTCCAAATAGGATTAGGACTAGCCTATCTTGTACTACAAGCCAGATACAAGTCCGGGTCTTGATTCCTTGTAAGGGAGATATTCCTCACGCCTTTCCTCTTAAGCCGGCCTATCATAAGGTAAGCCGGCCTTCTGGGTCTTGAGCCTCCTGGGCCCCCGGGTCTTGTCGCTCCTCTGATCCGCTTGCCAGGTCACCCATAAGTCGCCAGGATCGGGCGGGTCACTTAGTGAGTCGCCAAGTCCGGCCGGGTTATACTTCCGGCCGGGTTACACCGTGGGGTATATCCCCGACAGTAGGCATGGGCGCAAGCGGCTCGGAGCCTGTGGCAGGGGTCGAATCCAATAGTTCGGCGGCACGGCTCTCGAGAGGGGTAAAGTCAGTATTCGGCTCTATCGCCACTAAAAGTGCGGCCTCCAAGGTGGGGTCTACCCGCCCGTCCTCGGATGGCGCAATTCGCTCCGGATTGAAGACCAGAGTAGTTGCCAGTGTGATCTTACGAACACTGTCCGACGGCAGAGCTATATCGTGCTCGTCGTGATCGTGAGGCACACCTGGCATGGGCTCGAATCCATCGAAGATCAAGTCTCTGCGGATGTCAGCAGTGTAATTCAAGTTTCCAAACCTGACCTGACGGCCAGGGGCGTAGCTCTCCATCTGCTCCAGATGGCCAAGCGAGTTGGCCCGCAGTGCGAAGCCGCCGAATATAAAGATCTGTGCGGGGAGGAAGACCTCACCCTGGACCGCATCATTACCGATGATCGAAGGAGCCATCAAGCCTTACGGTGACGACACAGTGGAACTCTCAATGAAAGCACCAATGTCGGTGTCAAAACCGGCGGATCTCGGGTAGGGGGTCCCGAACTGTGCATCTAAGGCGGATGGTAACAGGAGGCGGGGGACACAATGTTTACCCAGGTTCGGGGCCTCTCGATGGAGGTAATACCCTACTTCCTGCTTGATTGATCTTGATGATATGAGTATTACAAGAGTTGATCTACCACAAGATCGTAGAGGCTAAACCCTAGAAGCTAGCCTATGGTATGATTGTTTTTGTCCTACGGACTAAACCCTCCGGTTTATATAGACACCGGAGGGGGCTAGGGTTACACAGAGTTGGTTACAATGGGAGGAGATCTACATATCCGTATCGCCAAGCTTGCCTTCCACGCCAAGGAGAGTCCCATCCGGACACAAGACGAAGTCTTCAATCTTGTATCTTCATAGTCCAACAGTCCGGCCAAAGGATATAGTCTAGCTGTCCGGATACCCCCTAATCCAGGACTCCCTCACATAGAAAAACTTTTTCTTTTGCTGGTATGTGAAACTAGGTGGTATAATTTAGCAACATTGTAATTAGCATAATTAGCATACCATGGAGCAGTGCGAGAAGTATTTATGACAGCTAATTGTTCATCCGGAAAGCTATCATCAATAGGTAGTGGGTGAGGGAGTCCTGGACTAAGGGGTCCTCGGGCGTTCGGCCTATTATCCATGGGCCGGACTGATGGGTTGTGAAGACATGAAGGCCGAAGATTGTACCCGTGTCCGGATTGAACTCTACTTGGCGTGGAAGGCAAGCTTGGCGACCGATTATGAAGACTCCTTCTTATGTAACCGACTCTATGTAAACCCTAGATTCCCCCGATGTCTATATAAACCGGAGGGGATAGTCCGGAAAGGACACATTGCCATAGTCATATAGGCTAGACTTCTAGGGTTTATCCATTATGATCTCGTGGTAGATCAACTCTTGTAATACTCATATTCATCAAGATCAATCAAGCAGGAAGTAGGGTATTACCTCCATAGAGAGGGCCCGAACCTGGGTAAACATCGTGTCCCCCGTCTCCTGTTACCATCGATCCTAGACGCACAGTTCGGGACCCCCTACCCGAGATCCACTGGTTTTGACACCGACATTGGTGCTTTCATTGAGAGTTCCACTGTGCCTTCGACAAAAGGTTTGATGGCCCCTTCAATCGTCGATAATGACATTGTCTGAGGAGGAACCTTCCTCCCCGGACAGATTTTTGTGTTCGGCGGCTTCGTACTGCGGGCCAACTCGCTTAGCCATCTGGAGCAGGTCGACAGCTACGCCCCTGGCCATCAGGTCAAATTTGGAAGCTTGAACTATGTCGCGGACGTCCGCGGAGACTTGATCTTCAACGGATTCGAAACCGCCGCGATCGCTCCCCCTCGCCACGATGAACATGACTTAAATCTATCATCGGATCACATCTAGGAGATGGTTCCTGTTGCTACAACGGCCTTAGAACCGAAGCAGATCATGCCATCCAAGGACACAGAGTCCACGGTGTTCGAGCCGCACACAGACTCGACACCCTGCAATATTTGCATCAGCAGAACTTCGAACTCGTCTCCGGCTATAAGTTCCGGACCGTGTACGCCTGCAGACACCGAGCTAGATCGGTTATCGATCTTCGAATTTGGCGCCGCAGACGTTTTCCAGCACTCACCTTTGGGCGATGTGCTGAACTCTTTAATGAATTTGTCCTTGGAGAAGGACTCGCAGCCGAACTATGTTCGGTTCGAGTTAGATGCTGATGATGGGGAATTTTGCTTCCCACCCGCCACCCACTTCATAGCTACCGTCGAGGACTTAACCGACGAACTCGATTATGGCTCCGAAGACATCGACGGTATGGACGATGATGTCAACAAGGAGCAAGGCCAAGACTCGCCATTCACCGGACATTGGACAGCCACCTCTTCGTATGACATGTACATGGTTGATACACCTAAAGGATCTGGCGACGACAAAGAAGAGCCAGACGCGAATAAACCCTCCGAGACACAGTCCAAACGCCATCGCCCTAAACGCCGCTCTAAGCCTCGTCGCTCAAAAGATGGCAACACTGGCACCGGAGAAAGCAATACTCCGGGCGACGCCGAAAACAATGAAGACCCTGTCGGAGCCGCATCCGAACAGGAGGAGCAAGACAACGAGCAAGTTAACCCTGATAAACAGGCCATGCCCAATGACCCGGATGATGATAGTCATCGTCCACCCTCCGAGGATGATGAGAGCCTTGGCAATGAAGACTTCATCGTGCCTGAGGCACCCCTCGAGCAGGAGCGCTTTAAGCGCCAGCTCATAGCTACTGTAAGAAGCCTAAAGAAGAAGCAGCAGCAGCTCCAAGCAGATCAGGACCTACTCATCGATAGATGGGCAGACGTCCTGGCAGCCGAAGAATACGGCCTCAAGCACCCAGCCAAGAGTTACCCAAAATGCAGACTGCTACCTCATTTCGATGAGGAGGCACCAGATCCCATACCTCCCTCGCGCAATGTGGACCGACCACCACGTGGTTGGGATAGTGCGGCAGACCGACCACCCCGCGATCGGGATAAAACGACAACTCAGGGCGAACAACAGCCCGCCCCACCGCCTCGCAAACATAGGGACAGACCAGCTCGGGACCATACATATGATCTTCGGCAGGAATTGGACAGTAGAGCAGGACACACCAGATCTATATACGGATCGCGGGGACGCTTCCCTACTCGGGATGACATCTACTTATTCGGACGTGACAAACTTAATCACACACGGGCCGATAATCACAAACGGACTTCGTCGGAGGTGCGCCATGACGCGGCCCGCTATAGAGGCGCCGCACCCCCCCCCCCTCTGCTTCACCGATGAGGTACTGGATCACGAATTACCCGAGGGGTTCAAGCCTGTCAATATTGAATCATACGACGGAACAACCGACCCCGCATTATGGATCGAAGATTTTATTCTCCACATCCACATGGCCCGAGGAGATAACCTCCCCGCTATCAAATACCTCCCGTTAAAGCTCAAAGGACCAGCTCGACACTGGCTAAATAGTCTGCCTGAGAACTCCATCGGCAGCTAGGAGGACTTGGAAGAAGCCTTCCTTGACAACTTCCAAGGTACATATGTCCGGCCACCCGATGTCGATGACTTAAGCCACATAGTTCAACAACCTGGAGAATCAGCCAGAAAATTATGGACTAGGTTCCTAACCAAAAAGAACCAGATTGTTGACTGTCCGGACGCCGAAGCCCTAGCAGCCTTCAAACACAACATCCGTGACGAATGGCTCGCCCACCACCTCGGCCAAGAAAAGCCGAAATCCATGGCAGCCCTCACAGCACTCATGACCCGCTTTTGCACGGGTGAGGACAACTGGCTGGCCCGAAGCAAAAACACAGCCAATGAGGCAGGCCCCTCTGAGGCCAAGAACAGAAACGGCAAGCTCCGGCACAATAGACACAAACACCAAAGCAATGGCGATAACACCGACGACACCACCGTGAACGCCAGATTCAGCGGCTCCAAGTCCGGCCAACGGAAGAAGCCCTACAAGAGGAACAATGAGGGACCTTCCAGCCTGGACCGCATACTCGATCGTCCGTGCCAGATACACGGCACCCCAGACAAACAAGTCATTCACACCAACAGAGATTGTTGGGTCTTCAAACAGGCTGGCAAGTTAAATGCCGAAAACAAAGAAAAGGGATCACAAAGTGAGGACGAAGAGCCCCGGCAGCCGAACACCGGGGGAAGAAATTCCCCCCTCAAGTCAAAACGGTGAGCATGATATACGCCACACACATCCCCAGAAAGGAGCGCAAGCGGGCACTCAGGGACGTCTACGCGGTAGAGCCAGTCGTCCCAAAATTCAATCCATGGTCGTCATTTCCTATCACCTTCGATCGTCGAGATCATCCAACAAGTATTCGCCACGGCGGTTCGGCTGCACTAGTCCTTGACCCAATCATCGACGGATTTCACCTAACACGAGTCCTGATGGATGGTGGAAGCAGCCTCAACCTGATCTACCAGGATACAGTACGGAAGATGGGCATTAACCCCTCACGAATCAAGCCCACAAAGACTACCTTTAAAGGAGTCATACCAGGCGTTGAGGCCCGCTGCACGAGCTCAATCATGCTGGAGGTGGTCTTCGGTTATCCGGACAACTTCCAAAGCAAATAGTTAATCTTCGATATCGTCCCCTTCCGTAGTGGCTACCACGCACTACTCGGACGAACCGCGTTCGCTAGATTCAACGCAGTCCCACACTATGCTTACCTCAAGCTCAAGATGCCCGGTCCATGTGGCGTCATAACAGTTAATGGAAATACGGAACGCTCCCTCCGTACAGAGGAGCACACCGCCGCCCTAGCAGCAGAAGTACAGAACGACCTTTTCAAGCAGATCCGCAATCCGGCTGCCGAGCTGTAACGCCCCGGATTCGATGCGCTAGGTGTCCGTCAGTTATTCGCCGTCATTGCCATGTCATTTGCTTGCGTGTTGCACTTTGCCATGTCATCATCTGCATTTCATATCATGTCATCATGCACATTTCATTTTGCATACGTGTTCGTCTCATGCATCCGAGCATTTTCCCGTTGTCCGTTTTGCAATCCGCACTCCTATGTCTCCCGCGCCCCTTTTACCTCTTTTTCGTGTGCGGGTGTTAAACGGTCTCGGAATGGACCGAGGTTTGTCAAGCGGCCTTGGTATAGCACCGTAGAACCGCTGTCAAGTTTCGGATCATTTGGAGGTCGTTTGGTACTCCAACGGTTAATCGGGTAACCGTAAGAGCCTCCTTCTCCTTGTAGCCCAACACCCTTCCAAAGTGGCCCAAAACCCACTAACTCCCCTCCATGCTCTCGGTCGTTCGATCACGATCGTGTGGGCGAAAACCGCACCTCATTTGGACTCTCCTAGCTCCCTCTACCTATAAATATGTGTTCCTCGTCCAAATTCCGGATCATTTCCCCCTAACCCTAGCGTTTTCCCTCTCCGCGCCGGACATGTCCGTCCGCCGGACGAAACCAGCGCGCGCCGCCCGAGCGATGGGCGCTGCCACGTGGCCCCGGCCATCGCGCCCGTCTGACCCGTCGGGGGCGAGCGAGGCCCGCCGGCCCGATCCGCCTCCCGCCGCCGCCGGGCTCGCCCGTGCCCAGCGCCGCCGCTCGCTGCTGGCGCCTCGCCGCGCCGCCGGCGCCGCTGCCGCGCCCGCCGCGAGAGCCCGCCGCTCCGCCGCCGCCGCGGCGCCCGCCCGCCAAGAACGGCCTCCGCGCCTCTCAAGCACATTGTCGCTGGTCGCTCCGCTTGCCGCCTCTTTATTGGCGCCGCCCGTGGACCTCGCCGAGTCGGCCGAGCTCGCCGACCCAGCCTCGCCCGCCTCCCGTCGCGCCGCCGCGCCGTGGCCGCCTCGCTCTGCGCCGCCCGCCCGTGCCGCCATCGCCGCGCCCACCGACCTCGCCGGAGCCGCCGCCGCTCGCCGGAGTTCTCCTCCGTGAGATCTCGTCGGGTGGACGAGATCCACCCATCCCTCCAACCAAACGGCCGCGCTCCGTCCCGGGATCCCCGCGTCCCAAATATCTCCGTCCCGTTGACTTTTCGAGAGGGTAAAATCCACTAAGTCCCCGGAATTGTTGCATTTTTGTTGCATTTTCATCATGCCATAACTCTGTCATCGTTGCTCCGTTTTGTGCGTGCAATATGTCAAAATGTTCGTCTCGATGAGTAGATCATTTCATCTCATTTCATCATTTTCATTTGAGCTCATCTTGATGCCCTAAATGCTGTTGGAAGAGTGCTATGTGATGTTAGTTTCATTTCTTAATGTAACATGCACTTTTGTCATTTTTGCCATGATTGATGTGTGCACTCTATGAACTTGAGTCCTACATGTGTGTTGTAATATGCCATGCCATCTTTCCAGGGGTGTATGCCATGTATTTTTGTGATCTATGTGGTGACTAGCACAAGCATGCAAACTAGGCTTCATGATGTTGCTGATTTCAGCCCTGTGTTGCTGATATTTTTATGCCATGTTAACTTGATGCTACAGAGAGATCCATGCATATTTTGAGATACTTCAGTAAGGATGTTTTGTTATACATGTCTTGCTCTATCCATCCATGCCCTTGTTTGCAATTATGGAGTGCCATAGCTTGAGTCAATCGAGCTCTACTTTTGCTATAAAATGTTTCCTGGCAGGTTGTTTACTTGTTATTCAATTTTGCCAAGGTTGTTGTAGTTGATCCATGTATGCTATGTTGTTGTTCTTGCCATGTATAGCTTCTATGCCATGTCTTATTACTGTGAGTTGCCTTGCCATGTCATGTTTTGCTCTGTGGTGAGTGGTTCAAGCTCACCAACATGCCTACTTATCGTTGTTCCTGCCATATATGAATCTGTAATATAACTTGCCATGTTTACATGGGTGCCATCATATTTTATGATCCTTTTTGGCTTATGGTCAGTAAGGGATTTTTGTTCTATGCTTTGAGTAGATTCATGCCATGCCTTTGTTTGCCATGTTAAGTTCCTGTAACATGTTGTTTGATAGCTCTAAACATTGCAACCTGTTGTTATTTCTGCCAATGCCTGAAACTGTTATTATTTGCAATCTTGCCATGTCATTTTGAGCATGTTCTAGTGATTTCTGGAGATAGCTCAGTGTTCATGTTTTGTAATACTTTACCTGTACTTCATGCCTATGCCTTTTGTTTCCTCGTTGAGGTCCTGTAGCAGGTTGTTTTGATGCTTGCAATATGCCTAGTTGCTGTTTTGGACTGATTGTTGCTATGACTTGTATGGTGTGTATGTGTTGAACCGTTGCTCCGTTTTGAGTGTGCTCTATATGAAACTTGCTTGATTTTGCATGTAGTTTCATATTATCATGTTGCATCCTTGTTTTGAGGTGCTTGCTTGATGTTTGGGTGCATTTTGCATCAATGCCATGTTTAACTTGTTTTGCTCATATCTTCTAGGCCGTAGCTCCGAATTAAATGAACTTTATATGTAACTTGACTAGAATTTCATGTAGATCATCGTGGTGCATCTTAACTTGCTGTTTAATAACTTGAACATAAGATTTATTCAGATCTGGACCAATTTCGAAATTTGCATATGAGGACTTACCGGAATTGTTCTATGTTGTTTCCGGCCTCATTTAAACTTGCTTTGATGTGTTGCTCTTGTTTGCATCATCTCTTGCCATGAGTAGCTTCATATAGATTTGTCGTGCATCATGTTTGTTGTGCATCTTGTCATGTTCATGTGTGGTGTGTTTACCTATGTTGTGTGCTTCTTCTTGTTAGTTCCTGTTTCGTTGCGATCGTGAGGATTCGTTCGTCTTCGCTTGGTTCGGCTTCATCCGTTCGTCTTCTTCATGGACTCGTTCTTCTTCCTTGCGGGATTTCAGGCAAGATGACCGCTACCCTGGATCTCACTACTATCATTGCTATGCTAGTTGCTTCGTTCTTTCGCTATGCTGCGTTACCTATCACTTGCTGCTCAAGCCTCCCAAGTTGCCATGAACCTCTAACTCGTTGTCACCCTTACTAGCAAACCGTTGTTTGGCTATGTTACCGCTTTGCTCAGCCCCTCTTATAGCGTTGTTAGTTGCAGGTGAAGATGAAGTTTGTTCCTTGTTGGAACATGGAGATGTTGTTCCTTGTTGGAACATGTTTACTTGTTGGGATATCACAATATATCTTATATTATTAATGCATCTATATACTTGGTAAAGGGTGGAAGGCTCGGCCTTATGCTTGGTGTTTTGTTCCACTCTTGCCGCCCTAGTTTCCGTCATATCGGTGTTATGTTCCCGGATTTTGCGTCCCTAACGCGGTCGGGTGATTTATGGGACCCCTTGACAGTTCGCTTTGAATAAGGCTTTTCCAGAAGGCCCAACATTGGTTTTACCATTTGCCTCACCTATGCCCTTTTTCCCTTGGGTTTCGGAGCCCGAGGGTCATCTTTATTTTAACCCCCCGGACCAGTGCTCCTTCGAGTGCTGGCCGAACTAGAGCCCTGTGCGGCGCCCCTCAAGGCAACTTGAGGTCTGGTTTTAGTTGTACGGACTGCTCATCCGGTGTGCCACGAGACCGAGATATGTGCAGCTCCTATCGATTTGTCGGCACATCCAGGCGGCTTTGCTGGTCTTGTTTTATTGCTGTCGAAATGTCTTGTAGCCGGATTCCGAGACTGATCGGGTCTTCCCGGGAGAAGGAATATCCTTCGTTGATCGCGAGAGCTTATCATGGGCTAAGTTGGGACACCCCGCAGGTATAAACTTTCGAGAGCCGTGCCGCGGTTATGTGGCGATGGGAATTTGTTGATATCCGGTTGTAGTAAACTTGAAGCAAACTCTTCTAAAATACACCAACAGCAGGCGAACCGTGAGTGTCTCTTTTCGGGTTGATCGAGAGGAGAACACGGTTTCGGGTTATGTTTGACGTAAGTAGGAGTTCAGGATCACTTCTTGATCATTACTAGTTGACGACCGTTCCTTTGTTTCTCTTCTCGCCTCATTTGCGTTGGTTAGCCACCATATATGCTTAGTCGCTGCTGCAACCTCACCACTTTACCTCTTCCTTATCCATTAAGCTTTGCTAGTCTTGATACCCATGGTAATGGGATTCTTTGAGTCCTCGTGGCTCACTGATTACTACACCACCGATTGCAGGTACAGTTTTGTGATGATCATGACGCGAGAGCGATGTTTGCTTGTGTTGGAGTTCTTCTTACGCTTCTTCTTCGATCGGGGATAGGTTCGGTCGGCAGCCTGGGCTAGCAGTGGTGGATGTCGTTTGAGCTTTGTTTATGTTTCATCCGTAGTCGGATGTTGATCTTGTATATGATGTTGATGTATTCTTGTGGCATTTGTGCCTTATGTATGTATCCCCATCTATTATGTAATGTTGATGTAATGATATCCACCTTGCAAAAGCGTTTCAATATGCGGGTCTATCCTTGGTGGGACCGTCGAGTTCCTTTTTGGATAGGGTCGCATATTGGGCGTGACACGAGCCCAGGGACACCGTCAAGAAGGTCCGGACTATGCTGCCACAGGACAACTCGGCCCGTCAAGAGCTTGACTAGCAATTTGGCCTCTGTCCCAGCCCTGATCAAGTAGTGGCACTCGTACCACGCGCACATAATTACGCACTCACAATCCCATTGGCATCAACGGAGGCACAACTTGTGGTCCACAGTACGGCCTGACCGACCCCGGACTCACACATACTTTCACCCTTTTTTCCTTTTTGTTTCAGGTTCTTTTCCCCGTGTGCCTGATAACCAGTCCTTTCGAAGGACCGACATACAAAGACGGCAAGCAGCATAAGTGTGTAGGGTAACCTCTACACGTTCTTCTTGATGGTATTTCTACTTATTTCTCAGGACCCGCACGCTGCGCCCTCTTAATTCCGGCATGTTAAATAGCCCGGATGCTTATCGCGCTTTTTGTATAGGATACGCCTTGACGTATCCACACAGTTATAATGAAAATGGTTTGCGACCCAGTTTATGTGGTTTTCGTTTCTTACTTCATTTTTATTTCGATTTGCTTATCGACCGCATCCGTACAATCTGGTACGTCTCATACTTGCCAGGGGCTCCCCATCTTCCCATAATACGGCAGCAAAGTCCGGAACACTTCTTATAGATAAGTTCGGCACCCCGAATTTAGCATTATATGCATTGGCTCCGACTCATGTCTTTGGTCAATAGTTGGGTTGCCCGGCTCCTGTGCTTTCTACCCTACGTTCCACTGAATCGGCTAGGGTAGTAAAGGGAGAACTACTGCGATTGTGCCCTGGCCTTGACCAGACGAGCACCTCAGTAGAGAAAGCCGAAAACTGACTGTCATGATATGGCGAGAGCCGGTCAGCTGTTCGAGGGTTACAAATCGTTAGAGATTTTTTCCGCATTATGCGAGAGATTGGCACCTCCCGATCAGATGCTGACAACACTCTGGCTTAAACCAGGGGCTGTGCCCATGCTTTATTATAAAACTCCTATGCTAAGTGAGGGTGTTTAAGCCATATAGTCTGATTGCCTTGTTCGTCGCGCTAAACAACTCCTTCAAGGACCATATAATTGGATCAAGATTGTTTAGATTCCATCCCGAACACCTCCATACTACCTACATGAGGGCAGAAGCCGACGACTGGCCAACCCTCAGATTACATGCAACACGGCCGCACAGGAGGACACAATTAAAAGGATAATAAAATTACATCACAAAAACAGGATTTGTTTTCATAACACAAGGCAAGGGCGACATGAATACATTTATTCAAATACAATGTCCTGCGAACATTGCGCTGCTGCAAGTCGAGGCCCTTCTATGACATCCACAAAATATCGCTCGGGTGTGCGGTGCTCCTTGCCCTCCAGCGGCCCGCTGGCAACTTCAACGGCATTCATCTTCGCCCACCACATCTTACAACGAGCGAAGGCCATACGGGCACCTTCAATACATGCAGAGTGCTTGACGACGTCCAGCCGAGGACAGGCGTCCACCATCTGCCTTATGAGTCCGAAGTAGCTGCCAGGCATAGCTTCGGCTGGCCATAGCCGGATTATCAAGTCCTTCATGGCTAGTTCGGCCACCCTATGCAGCTCCACCAGCTGTTTCAGCTGATCGGTGAGGGACACGGGAGGCTCTGACGCCGCATATTGCGACCAGAATAGCTTCTCCGTCGAACCCCCTCCTTCGGCCCGATAGAACTCCCTGGCGTCCGATACACTGCGTGGCAAATCATCAAAAGCCCCTGGGGAACTCCGCACCCAGGTTAGTAAAAGGTACTGCTTCGTGACATACTTGCTTTGCATCTTAAAGGCCTTACCCGCCGTGATCTTCTTGGCCTCCTGGATCTCCTGGAGGGTGGCTTGGGCCTCATTCCGTGCGGTCTCCGTGCTCTAACGAGCCTTGGTGAGTTCCGCCCCTTGAGCCGACGCATCACGCTCCAAGGTCTCAAATTTTTTCACCGCATCCTGGAGCTCCTGCTGGACTTCTTTGACCCGGGCCTTGAGCTTCTTACGGGTGGCCTGCTGCTGGACATCCTTCTCCTCAGCCTCACCCAGGGCCTCAACCTCGGTCGCGGCTCCTGCACATGTTACAACATTGCGGTCAATATACATCGCCTACTCCTTCCGAACACACAACAAGTAGTCACCCACCTCGCTTCTCCTAGAGCCGAGTCTTAACCTCGCCGAGCTCGTTCTCGGTTCGCTCCAGCCTCTGCTTCAGTTCAGAGACTTTGGCGGCCTGCGAGGTCGCGACCAACAGTGAAGCCTGCTTATTGGTACATATTACGTTAGTCTCCTATAACAAAGGATTGATCCCCTGTCCGGTTCTCCTTGCCAGACACCGGACAGTGTCTCAAGGGCTACGGTGTAACACCCCGAAGTAACTTTCCATATTTGTAACTCCAACTCTTGCCATTTTCGCATTGTGATATGATATTCCTCCGTGGTTGGGTTTTTCTTCATTTTGCATTTTGTCCATGTCATGCATTTTATATCATGTCATCATGTGCATCGATTTGCATACGTGTTCGCCTCATGATTCCGAGCATTTTTCCCGTTGTCCGCTTTTGCAATCCCGCACTCCTATCTCCCCGGCGGCCCCTTTTACTTTTTTCCAAAGTGTGGGTACTAAACCTTCTCGAATGGACCGAGGTTTGTCTAGTGGCCTTGGTATACCACCAGAGACCACCGGTCAAGTTTCGGTCATTTGGAGCTCGCTTGGTACTCCAACGGTTAACCGTGACTCTCGCAAAGGCCTCTTTTAAGTTGCAGCCCAACACCCTTCAAAACAGCCCAATAACCCATCTAAGTCACTTCCATGCTCTCCGTCGCTCGATCACGATCGATCGTGGGCGAAAACTACACCTCATTTGGACTCTCCTAGCTCCTCTATGCCTATTTAAACATCTCCCCCTCCAAATCCGGTCTTCTTCCCCTAACCCTAGAAATTCATCCTCCACCGGACGACGTCTGTCCGCCGCGGACAAAATCGCCGCCCGCTCGCCCAACCAGCTGCGCCGTGCCCATCGGGCCTGGCCGCTGGCTGTCTGGGCCAGCCTGGCCTCCCGCATGAGGCCTGCCTCGCTGGCCACATGCTGCGGCGCTCCTGGCCTCTGGCTCGCTCAGGCGCCTGGCGCGAACGCCGGCCTGCTGGCCGCTGCTGGCGCCGCCGCCGCTGCTTGGCTGGCGCCGCCTGCCGGGCGCCTCGCCAGCCACTGCCTGCTCGCCGGCCGGCCTGGCCGCCGCGCCGCCGGCTCGGCCGCCGCCTCCCGCCGGCCCCCCCCGCCACCTTCTCCTCCTCCTCGTCCGGCGCTCCGCGAGCTCGCCGCGCCGCCCGATCTCGATCCGATCCCGATCGGATCCGATCCTGCTGGGCTGACTCTCTCCCCTCTTTTTTCTCTAAGTTTTTCATCTCATTGATATTTTGTTGCATTTTCTCCGTGGTATATCTTTGCATCTGTAGGTCCATTTTGCGCATATAATATATCAAAATGTTCGTCTCGAAGAGTAGATCATTTCATCTCATTGCATCATTTTCATTTGAGCTCATCTTGATGCCCGAAATGCTGTTGGAAGAGTGCTATGTGATGTTAGTTTCTGTTTCTTAACAGAACTTGCACTTTTGTTATTTTTTCCATGACTGATGTGAGCATCCTATGAATTTGAGTCCTACATGTGTTTTGAAATATGCCATGCCATCTTTCCAGGGGTGTATGCCATGTATTTTTGTGATCTATGTGGTGACTAGCACAAGCATGCAAAGTAGGTGTCCTGATGTTGCTGTTTTCAGCCCTGTTTAGCTGATATTTTGATGCCATGTTAACTTGATGCTACCGAGAGATCCATGCATATTTTGAGATACTTCAGTAAGGATGTTTTGTTAAACATGTCTTGCTCTATCCATCCATGCCTTTGTTTGCAATTATGGAGTGCCATAGCTTGAGTCAATCGAGCTCTACTTTTGCTATCAAATGTTTCCTGGCAGATTGTTTACATGTTATTCAATTTTGCCAAGGTTGGTGTGGTTGATCCATGTATGCTATGTTATTGTTCTTGCCATGTATGTCTTCTATGCCATGTCTTCTTGATGTATGTATGCTTAGTTTATCATATAAGGCTCTGTAGTGAGTGCATTGAGCTTGTAAACATGCCTACTTGTTATCAGTTTTGACATGCCATGTTGCTGAATCTGTTAACTAAACTTTCAATATTGACATGGGTGTTACTATATTTTCTGATCCTTTTGGCTTATGGTCAGTAAGGGACTTTTGTTCTATGCTTTGAGTAGATTCATGCCATGCCTTGTTTTGCTATTTTAAGTTCCTGTAGCATGTAGTTTTGTTGCTCTGAACATTGCAACCTGATGCTGTTTTTGCCATGTCCAGCCTGATATTTTGTGCACTTTTGCCATGCTTGTTTGAACCTGTTATGATGTGAACTAGCCGTAGCTCAGTGCTCATCTTTTGTCGAGCATCTTGTGTAGATCACTGCCATATACTTTGTTGATACGTTTGGGTGCAGTAGCTTAATTAATTGTTGCTTGCTAAGTGGCATCATGCTGTTAATGGCAGATTTGTGCCATTCTTGTTTTGCTTGTCATTTGCAAACCGTGCATCCGATTCCGTGATCTTTATATCGATTTCAACCGAAATCATCTCATCTTTCCAGTGGCATACTTGGTTTGCCAAGTTGATGCCTGGTTCATCATTTACCTTCCGGAGCGCACATACGCATTGCATATCACATCTCGCATATCATGTCATGTTTTGCATCATGTTGATTGTGCATTGCACCGTGATTTATTGTGGTTCCTTTGTTTGTGTTGTTGCTTTGGGTAGAGCCGGAGACGAGTACGTGAACGAGGAACCTGTTGAGAACGCTTACGAGGATCAAGCTTTCGACAACTCGAGAACATTGCGTGCAAGATGACCATACCTCAAATCACTTCTATCTTTGCTATGCTAGTTGCTCGCTCTTTTGCTATGCCTATGCCACGATGCCTACCACTTGCTATATCATGCCACCCATATTGCCATGTCAGCCCCTAACCATCCTTTTCCTAGCAAACCGCTGATTGGCTATGTTACCGCTTTGCTCAGCCCTCTTATAGCGCTGTTAGTTGGTGAAGTTGAAGTTTGTTCCTTGTTGAACATGGAGATGTTGTTCCTTTTTGGAACATGTTTACTTGTTGGGGATATCACAATATATATCTGCTATAATTAATGCATCTATATACTTGGTAAAGGGTGGAAGGCTCGGCCTTATGCCCGGTGTTTTGTTCCACTCTTGCCACCCTAGTTTCCGCCATACCGTGTTATGTTCCTTGATTTCGCTCCTTACACGGTTGGGTGATTTATGGGACCCCTTGACAGTTCGCTTTGAATAAGACTCGCCCAGAAGGCCCAACATTGGTTTTACCATTTGCCACCTAAGCCTTTTTTCCCCGGTTTTCGCGAGCCCGAGGGTCATCTTTATTTAAACCCCCGCCAGTGCTCCTTCGAGCGTTGGTCCAAACTAGAGCACCGTATGGGACCATTCCTTGGCAACTTGGATTACGCCGGTTCTGACGCTTAGCTTATCCGTGTGCCCCGAGAACGAGATATGTGCAGCTCCTATCGGGATTTGTCGGCACAATCGGGTGGTCTTGCTGGTCTTGTTTTATTGCTGTCGAAATGTCTTGTAGTCCGGGATTCCGAGATTGATCGGGTCTTCCCGTAGAAGGAATATCCTTCGCTGACCGTGAGAGCTTATAATGGGCTGTTGGGACACCCCGCAGGTAATATCTTTCAAAGCCGTGCCCGCATGTTATGAGGCAGATGGGAATTTGTTAATGTCCGTTGTAGAAAACCCAAAGTTGACCTCAAATAAAATACACATCAATCAAGGTGTAACCGTGATGGTCTCTTCGGCGGAGTCCGGAAGTGAACACGGTGTTGGAGTTATGTCCGACGAAGTAGTTCAGATCACTTCTTGATCGCTACTAGCTTCACGACCGTGCTTTGCTCCTCTTCTCGCCTCTTTTGCGATGTAGCCACCATATATGCTAGTCGCTTGCTGCAGCTCCACTTTACTACCCTGTCCTTCCTATAAGCTTAAATAGTCTTGATCTCGCTGGTGTGAGATTGCTGAGTCCCCGTGACTCATGATTCTTCCAAAACAGTTGCAGTGTTCCGATGATGCCAAGGCAGGTGACGAACCGAGCTCAAGTGGGAGTTCGACGAGGAACGTGGTCGTTATTATGTGTCTTTTCCCGATGATCAGAGTGGTGCCCAGCTTGGGACGATCGGGATCCTGTAGCATTTGGGGTATCTTCTTTTATTTTGGTTCCGTAGTCGGACCTTGAGTGTACTCAATGATGGATGTTTATTTATGTATTGTGTGAAGTGGCTAATCGTAAGCCAACTATGTATCTCTTTCCTTATTTATTACATGGGTTGTGTGAAGATTACCTCACTTGCGACATTGCTTTCAATGCGGTTATGCTCTAAGTCGTGCCTCGACACGGGAGATATAGCCGCATCGAGGGCGCTATGTTGGTAATCGAGCCTTCCCACTTAGGAGCCCCTACTTGATTGTTTGTCTGGCGTTGTTGAGTCTAGAATGGAAAATGTTTTGAGTCTTAGGATTATATATATCGGAGAGTAGGATTCTTTTTACTCCCCAGTCCCTTCGTCGCCTCGTGAGGTCTCCCGACGAGAGTTTTGACTCTCCTCTTCTCAAATTTCACTAAAAAAATTTAGGATCACGCTGGTATCTTGGGATCGTTCGATGGTTTTGTGACGAGAACATTGTTCTTGGTGCCTCCCGACATTTAGGGGTTGTGGCAGTGTCCCGGGAGTTGAGCTCCGAGGTGTTGTCGCCACAATTTTATCGCTGCAGTTCGAATACCTGAGTTTTACCGACATCGAAATCTCTTTTGTGCAGTTGTTGGTGAGATAACCCCGATAGCCCAAAGATCGTGGCGAAAAGGGAGTATTGCCATGACTTGTATAACGGATGTTTTTCAAGGTCGAGGTACACGATTTCCGAGGATTTCTTGGTTATGTGTTGACGGATGGATACAATGGATCTAGGTATTGTTAGTTTGGGTGATATATTTTGTGTCCCCGATCCCCAACACCAGATTGCATAACCGTAAAGTTTCGGAGTTTATAGGTGGGAATTCTAGTAGCTTACAGTGATATTCTTTCCGATGATGTATGATTTGAGATTGGGGTTCAACGCTCAGTGGTCCGCCCATTCACGGTCGATTTATAAAGTGGTCGCGAGACGCCTTAAAGAATCCTTGGCTATGCTGATTCGGGACGCCTTGTTTGTCATTCGTGACGTCCGCTATACGTCAGGTCCGTGTGGGCCCCACCACTAACACTTTGGGCGTAAATTCTATCATGTGTTTGTTCCGCTCATTCTAGAAGCCAATCTTTTGTTTTCAGCCAGATATTCGATTTGTTTCTAAGATGATGTTGTTTCCATATCTTTATCTAAGTGGCTTCTCACCTTAATGGACGGTGATGATTAACTTTGAATTCATTCGCTCATTCTTGTTCAATGTTTATTGTGAAGACTATATGTTGCAATTTCTATCCGCTGATTCTACTTATCTTTTGTCTATCAAAGGACTAACGGATGTCACCTCTTCAGATGGCTCCGCCAACGCGTCTCAATCCGGATCGCAATGATGGGGATCACGAACCTCCACCTCCACCTCCACCTCCGCCCCGGAGGCTCCGGCAAGCTATCATGGCAGCCACCAATGCCAATGCTCGATGATTTTGCAGCTCTTGCAAGAACGCACTCAGGGCAAGGCAATCAAGGAAATCAAGGTCAAGGCAACAATCAGCCGCACTTTGCTACTCTCACCGGGCCTCGCTAATCAGCCAAGTCTTTCAGCTTCGTGTCGAGGCCACAGACGCCGACGATTGGTTAGTGGACATCTGCAAGCATTTTGATTGTAGCAATGTCGACCGAGGACTTTGTCAAGTTTGCATCGCTTCAACTCAAGGATCAAGCTGCCGAGTGGTACCAAAGAATACAAAGATTCCAGAGGAGGTCGTGGTCATTACTCGGGATGAGTTCCGCCGTGATTTCAGAGCTCATCACATTCAAAAGTGTTGTTGAGAGCAAGCGTGAGGAGTTCCGCAATCTCAAGCAGGGCAACATGTCTGTCTATCAATACAATATCCAGCCTGTAAACTCGCTGCTTTGCTAAGCAAGACGACTGATGAAAAGAGTATGATCTATCAATTCAGAGGTGGTCCGAGAGAAGATCTGCAATTAGCTCTTGTGCTTTTTGAGCCGATAAGTATGATGAATTCTACAACATGGCATCAAGCAAGAAGCTGCCCAGCTCAAATGTGAGGCTTCTAAGAAGAGAATCAGGATGCAGTTCAGTCTTCTTCTTCCTCTCAAGTGGCAGCTAAGCAGCAGAAGTTCTACCTTCCTCCTCCTCCGCTCCACCCTTTATCGCCAGAAGAACTCAGTGGCCGTGGATCTTCCCACCCACCCAACCCAAGCTATCGTAACAAGTCTAATTCTCAAGCTCCAAGGTCAAGTGCTCCTTACCACCGTCCGCTCTCGAGGTGACTTGCAACAAATGTCGCAGAAGGTCACTATGCTAACAAGTGCTTCAACCAGAGGCGCCTTCCGCCTCCTCCTCCGTGAAATCTTCCAAAGAATGCAAAGGGTCAAGCATAATCCCAAGTTTGCAAAGGTCAATATGATGAATGCAGCTCAAGCAGAGGATTCTTCCGATGTGATCATGGGTAATCTTCCGCTTAATGATATTCCCGCCAAAGTTTTATTTGATACCGTGCATCGCATTGTTTCATGTCTAGATCATTTGTTGCAAAGCATGATTTCATTTCGAAATGTTGGAAAACCCTTGGGAGTTGTTTCTCCGGTTTCTTCTATGAGGGCTACCACAAGGATTCCGGATGTTTCTATCAAGATGGGCGATTATAGATTTTGCTAAACCATTTGTTCTTGGTGACTCGGATATTGATCTTATTCTCGAATGGATCGGCTTTATCAAAGACAAAGCTCAGCTTGATTGTGCTGCTGTGGAAATTCAATTGACTCACTCTTCTAATGATGTGATCATCTATGCCGCCGTGATGAAACCATTCGGTTGTTTTCTCTCAATGAGAAGGGCGAATTGATGCTATCTCTCGATTCCAAATGCTTGTGAGTACCAAGATGTCTTTCCGTAAGAGCTTCCGGTATGCCTCCTCATCGCCGCTTGAGTTCGTTATCGATCTTGAGCCCGCATCAACCCGCTTGCAAGCGCCCATACAAGCTTGGACCTGATGAGCTGAAGGAATTGAAGAAGCAGCTCGATGAACAAGAGCGTCTGGTTTGATCGATCGAAGTTCATCTCCTTGGGGTTGTGGTGTTCTTTTGTCCGAAGAAGGATGGCACGGACCGACTTTTGCGCCGACACCGCCCATTGAATAAGAAGACAATCAAGAACAAGTATCCACTTCCCAACATCAATGAGCTTTTCGAGCAACTCAAAGGTGCTAAAGTGTTCTCCAAGCTTGACCTTTGTATGGGTTATCATCGATTCAGATTCGTGAACAAGATATTCCCAAGACAAAGATTCGTAACAAGCTTTGGTTCTTATGAATATACCGTCATGTCTTTCGCCTTGTCAATGCTCCTCCAACATTCTCTCGGATGATGAACTTCATCTTCAACCCCTACACCAATGAATTCGCCTTGGTCTATCTTGATGATATTTTGGTCTTCCAAGAATAAGAAGGATCATGCCAAACATTTGCGATTGGTGCTAGACAAGCTCAGAGAGTATCAATTCTATGCTAAGTTCTCCAAATGTGAATTTTGGCTTGATGAAGTGCTTTATCTTGGTCATATCATCTCCGCTAAGGGCATCGCAGTTAATCCCGAGAAGGTGTCCGCATTGTGAATTGGGAACCTCCTCGTAATGTCAAGCAGCTCCGCAGTTTTCTTGGTCTTGCAAGCTATTGTCAAGATTCGTTGAGAACTTCTCCAAGATTGCAAAGCCTCTTTCCAACCTCCTCCGTAAGCATGTGAAGTATGTCCGGTCTCCCGAGTGTGACGTTGCTTTCAATACCCTCAAAGAGAAACTCGTCACAGCTCCCTGCCTTGACTCCTCCCGATGAATCCAAGCCATTTGAAGTTTTTCGTGATGCTTTCTTCAAGGTCTCGTGCTGTGTTAATGCAAGAGAAGAGAGTTGTGGCTTATACCTCTCGCCAGCTTGAAGCTCAACGAAAAGAACTACCCCACTCACGATCTTGAGTTGGCGGCAGTTGTCCATGCATTGATAACATGGAGACATCTCTTGTTGGGAAGGAAAGTGGACATTTTCACCGATCACAAGAGTCTCAAGTATATCTTCACTCAGCCCAACCTCAACCTCAGTGACTCGATGGGTCGAAATGATTCAAGAGTACAACCCAAGTATTGAATATACTCCGGCAAGGCCAATGTCATTGCAGATGCTTTGAGCAGAAGGCTTATCGCAACAGCCTAATCCTCAAGCCCTTTCACCGGATCTCGTGAAGCTTTCGCAAGCTGAATCTTCAAGTTGTTCCTCAAGGCTTTCTTGCCAACCTCATAGTCTCTCCTACTTTGGAAGATCAGATTCGTGAGGCTCAACTTCGGATACCATGGTGAAAAGGTGAAACGTGGTATCGACAAGGGCATTTCCAAGTACAAGTGCTTCCACATTGATGACAAAGATACTCTTTTCTTTGAGGACCGGATTGTGGTTCCTAAGGGTGATCTCGAGAAAAGTCATTATGAACGAGGCTCACAATTCGCTTCTATCCATTCATCCCGAAGTACGAAGATGTACCATGACCTCAAGCAATATATTGGTGGACTCGAATGAAGCGAGAAATTGCTCAATTCGTGAATGAGTGTGATGTCCGCAGAAGAGTGAAAGGTAACACCAAAGACCAGCTGGTCTCCTCCAACCTCTTGCTATTCCGAATGGAAGTTTGATCATATCGAAATGGACTTCGTGACTGGATTTCCAAAGTCCAAGCGTGGAAATGATGCTATCTTCGTTGTCATTGACAAGCTTACTAAAGTGGCTCATTTTCTTCCTATCAAAGAATCTATCACAGCAGCTCGGCTTGGCGAGCTATACACCTCTGTGATTGTCTCCTTGCACGGCATTCCACAAGTGATCTCTTCTGCACCGTGGCAGCATCTTTACCTCCAAGTTTTGGGATTCTTTTTCAAGGCCATGGGCACCAACATTCGCTTTCAAAGACAGCTTTCCATCCTCAAACAAGTGGCCAAGTTGAGCGAGTTAATCAAATCCTTGAAGATATGCTCGTGGCTTGTGTCATTTCTTTCGTATGAAGTGGGAAGATTGTCTTCCATATGCCGAAGTTCTCCTACAACAACAGCTTCCAAGTTTAGTTCGGCAAGGCCCCATTCGAAATTTTCTATGGCGTAAAGTGCCGACTCTCTCAATTGGTCCGAGACAGTGAACGCCAACTTCTTGGCAATGACTTGATCACGTATGTAAGAAATGTGCAAAGTCATTCGTGAGAATTCAAAGCCGCTAATCGCGCCGTAAGAGCTATTATGATGATAAGCACCGTGATGTGGCTTTTGAAATCGGAGACCATGTCTACCTCCGCCTCTCCAATGAAAGGCACTCGCCGCTCGGTATCAAAGGGAAGCTTGCCCCTAGATACGTGGGTCCTTTCAAGATCATTGGCAAAAGAGGCGATCTCGCCTATCAACTTGAGCTTCCATCCAACTTTGCAAACGTGCACGATGTGTTTCACGTGTCACAGCTTCGCAAGTGCTTCAAGACTCTGAACGCACTATCAACTTCAAGAGATTGACCTTCAAGAAGATCTCTTATCATGAGCACCCTGCTGTTATTCTTGAAGAAACCGAGCGCAAGACTCGCAACAAGTCAATCAAATTCCTGAAAGTGAAGTGGTCACACCATTCCGACCGAGAAGCCACCTGGGAGCGCGAGGATCACCTCCGTTCCGAATATCCGGAGTTCTTTCAGTCCTAGATCTCGGGACGAGATCCTCTTGTAGTGGTGGAGTGTTGTAACACCCCGAAGTAACTTTCCATATTTGTAACTCCAACTCTTGCCATTTTCGCATTGTGATATGATATTCCTCCGTGGTTGGGTTTTTCTTCATTTTGCATTTTGTCCATGTCATGCATTTTATATCATGTCATCATGTGCATCGATTTGCATACGTGTTCGCCTCATGATTCCGAGCATTTTTCCCGTTGTCCGCTTTTGCAATCCGCACTCCTATCTCCCCGGCGCCCCTTTTACGCTTTTTCCGCAAAGGGTACTAAACCTTCTCGAATGGACCGAGGTTTGTCTAGTGGCCTTGGTATACCACCAGAGACCACCGGTCAAGTTTCGGTCATTTGAGCTCGCTTGGTACTCCAACGGTTAACCGTGACTCGCAAAGGCCTCTTTTAAGTTGCAGCCCAACACCCTTCAAAACAGCCCAATAACCCATCTAAGTCACTTCCATGCTCTCCGTCGCTCGATCACGATCGTGGGCGAAAACTACACCTCATTTGGACTCTCCTAGCTCCTCTATGCCTATTTAAACATCTCCCCCTCCAAACCGGTCTTCTTCCCCTAACCCTAGTCCTTAATTCTCCTCACGGACGGACGTGTCCCGCCGGACCGGACAAAATCGCCGCCGCGCCTCCGCCAACCAGCTGGCCGCCACGTGGCTTCGCCTGGCCTGCTGCTCACTGGCCTGGCCGGGCCCTGGCCCCTGGGCCCGGCGCCGGCCGGCCTGCCCGCGCTGGCCTGGCCGCCCTTGGCCGCGGGCCGCGCTCTGGGCTGCCCGCTGCCAGCTGCCCGGCCACTGCCGCCGGCCTCTGCCGCCGCGCCTCCGGCCTCGCCGCCGCCCTGCCGGCCGCCGGCTCGGCTGGCCACGCCACGGCCGCCCGCCGCCTCCACCGCCTCGGCCCTCCTCCTCCTCCTCCTCCTGGCGAATCGCACATGCGGATCGGATCGCCCGATCCGATCCGATCGATCGATCTCGAACCGAGCCCTGCTGACTCTCTCTCCTCCTTTTTTTCTCTAAGTTTTTATCTCATTGATATTTTGTTGCATTTTCAACGTGGTATATCTTTGCATCAGTAGTCCATTTTATGCAGATAATATATCAAAATGTTCGCCTCAAGAGTAGATCATTTCATCTCATTGCATCATTTTCATTTGAGCTCATCTTGATGCCCGAAATGCTGTTGGAAGAGGGCTATGTGATGTTAGTTTCTGTTTCTTAACAGAACTTGCACTTTTGTTATTTTTGCCATGATTGATGTGTGCACCCTATGAATTTGAGTCCTACATGTGTTTTGTAATATGCCATGCCATCTTTCCAGGGGTGTATGCCATGTATTTTTGTGATCTATGTGGTGACTAGCACAAGCATGCAAAGTAGGTGTCCTGATGTTGCTGTTTTCAGCCCTGTTTAGCTGATATTTTGATGCCATGTTAACTTGATGCTACCGAGAGATCCATGCATATTTTGAGATACTTCAGTAAGGATGTTTTGTTAAACATGTCTTGCTCTATCCATCCATGCCTTTGTTTGCAATTATGGAGTGCCATAGCTTGAGTCAATCGAGCTCTACTTTTGCTATCAAATGTTTCCTGGCAGATTGTTTACATGTTATTCAATTTTGCCAAGGTTGTTGTGGTTGATCCATGTATGCTATGTTATTGTTCTTGCCATGTATGTCTTCTATGCCATGTCTTCTTGATGTATGTATGCTTAGTTTATCATATAAGGCTCTGTAGTGAGTGCATTGAGCTTGTAAACATGCCTACTTGTTATCAGTTTTGACATGCCATGTTGCTGAATCTGTTAACTAAACTTTCAATATTGACATGGGTGTTACTATATTTTCTGATCCTTTTGGCTTATGGTCAGTAAGGGACTTTTGTTCTATGCTTTGAGTAGATTCATGCCATGCCTTGTTTTGCTATTTTAAGTTCCTGTAGCATGTAGTTTTGTTGCTCTGAACATTGCAACCTGATGCTGTTTTTGCCATGTCCAGCCTGATATTTTGTGCACTTTTGCCATGCTTGTTTGAACCTGTTATGATGTGAACTAGCCGTAGCTCAGTGCTCATCTTTTGTCGAGCATCTTGTGTAGATCACTGCCATATACTTTGTTGATACGTTTGGGTGCAGTAGCTTAATTAATTGTTGCTTGCTAAGTGGCATCATGCTGTTAATGGCAGATTTGTGCCATTCTTGTTTTGCTTGTCATTTGCAAACCGTGCATCCGATTCCGGTGATCTTTATATCGATTTCAACCGAAATCATCTCATCTTTCCAGTGGCATACTTGGTTTGCCAAGTTGATGCCTGGTTCATCATTTACCTTCCGGAGCGCACATACGCATTGCATATCACATCTCGCATATCATGTCATGTTTTGCATCATGTTGATTGTGCATTGCACCGTGATTTATTGTGGTTCCTTTGTTTGTGTTGTTGCTTTGGGTAGAGCCGGAGACGAGTACGTGAACGAGGAACCTGTTGAGAACGCTTACGAGGATCAAGCTTTCGACAACTCGAGAACATTGCGTGCAAGATGACCATACCTCGAAATCACTTCTATCTTTGCTATGCTAGTTGCTCGCTTCTTTTGCTATGCCTATGCTACGATGCCTACCACTTGCTATATCATGCCACCCATATTGCCATGTCAGCCCCTAACCATCCTTTTCCTAGCAAACCGCTGATTGGCTATGTTACCGCTTTGCTCAGCCCTCTTATAGCGCTGCTAGTTGCGGTGAAGTTGAAGTTTGTTCCTTGTTGAACATGGAGATGTTGTTCCTTTTGGAACATGTTTACTTGTTGGGGATATCACAATATATATCTGCTATAATTAATGCATCTATATACTTGGTAAAGGGTGGAAGGCTCGGCCTTATGCCCGGTGTTTTGTTCCACTCTTGCCACCCTAGTTTCCGCCATACCGTGTTATGTTCCTTGATTTCGCTCCTTACACGGTTGGGTGATTTATGGGACCCCTTGACAGTTCGCTTTGAATAAGACTCGCCAAGAAGGCCCAACATTGGTTTTACCATTTGCCACCTAAGCTTTTTTCCCCGGTTTTCGCGAGCCCGAGGGTCATCTTATTTTAAACCCCCGCCGGTGCTCCTTCGAGCGTTGGTCCAAACTAGAGCACCGTATGGGACCATTCCTTGGCAACTTGGATTACGCCGGTTCCTCAGACGCTTAGCTTATCCGTGTGCCCCGAGAACGAGATATGTGCAGCTCCTATCGGGATTTGTCGGCACAATCGGGTGGTCTTGCTGGTCTTGTTTTATTGCTGTCGAAATGTCTTGTAGTCCGGGATTCCGAGATTGATCGGTCTTCCCAGTAGAAGGAATATCCTTCGCTGACCGTGAGAGCTTATAATGGGCTGTTGGGACACCCCGCAGGTAATATCTTTCAAAGCCGTGCCCGCGGTTATGAGGCGATGGGAATTTGTTAATGTCCGTTGTAGAAAACCCAAAGTTGACCTCAAATAAAATACACATCAATCGCGGTGTAACCGTGATGGTCTCTTCGGCGGAGTCCGGAAGTGAACACGGTGTTGGAGTTATGTCCGACGAAGTAGTTCAGATCACTTCTTGATCGCTACTAGCTTCACGACCGTGCTTTGCTCCTCTTCTCGCCTCTTTTGCGATGTAGCCACCATATATGCTAGTCGCTTGCTGCAGCTCCACTTTACTACCCTGTCCTTCCTATAAGCTTAAATAGTCTTGATCTCGCTGGTGTGAGATTGCTGAGTCCCCGTGACTCACAGATTCTACCAAAACAGTTGCAGTGTTCCGATGATGCCAAGCAGGTGACGAACCGAGCTCAAGTGGGAGTTCGACGAGGAACGTGGTCGTTATTATGTGTCTTTTCCCGATGATCAGAGTGGTGCCCAGCTTGGGACGATCGGGATCCGTGTAGCATTTGGGGTATCTTCTTTTATTTTGGTTCCGTAGTCGGACCTTGAGTGTACTCAATGATGGATGTTTATTTATGTATTGTGTGAAGTGGCGATCGAAGCCAACTATGTATCTCTTTCCTTATTTATTACATGGGTTGTGTGAAGATTACCTCACTTGCGACATTGCTTTCAATGCGGTTATGCCTCTAAGTCGTGCCTCGACACGTGGGAGATATAGCTGCATCGGGGGCGTTACAGGGGGCCACCGGTGGAAGCGGTGCACCTCCCTCTTTCAAAGGGGGCTGCTCGCCTGATTCCGGAGCCATATGAGTCTCCAGAATCGTATTCGGCTGAGGGCCGAACTGGATGCGGCCCTCTCCGCCAGTCTCCATGGGGCTCGGCTCCCCCGTGTATCCGATAGTGGAGGTCTCGCCTCGTGACGCCTCCCGGACAACGTCCTGGGCTCCTCCCCGGTTTGGAGCGATCCTCCGGGACAATACCTCCGTGTCGTCCTTGGCCTCGGGGGAATAAGCAGGCGGTGGCGACATGCTCACTGTCTCTGACGGAGCCAGCGAACCTCTGGATGAGGATCGTTGGATAAGGTCGCGGGCCGGACTATAATAGTACAATTAACTACATCAAAATAATGAAGAGAAAGGGCTGGATGTGCGCATGAGCGGGCCATGTCACTTACGATGCGGCCTAGGGCTTAGTGCGGGGGCGTCGTTCCGGACTGCTATCAACGTCCCACGTGGTATTGACCGCTGGGACGCCCTTCCCCTTCTTGGGCGTTTCCGCTTCCGGATGCGCCGAAGCCGCCCTCTTCCTCCTCCTCTCCTCAGGGGGAGGGTTGTTTTCCCCTTCCTCCTCCTCTTCCTCATGATTGTCCTCAGGGACAGAGGAATGAGCTTCGTCGTCTTCGGATGTCATGTCCGAAGTGCCCTTGCGACGGGGGCCACTCTTGGCCCCCTTGGCCTTCTTATCCGGCGCCTTGTATGGCGCTGGCACCAGCATCTTTGCTAGGCGCGGGATGACCGGTTCTTCAGGCAGCGGAGCCGGACACTGGATCCGCTTTGCCCTCTCCATCCAGTACTGAAAAAGCAATAATAAAAGCTCATACATCATCCTCGAAACCATTAAGTTGGGGATACATCAAAAGTAACATACCTCGCTGGCCGGGTGTTTGCAATCGTGACCACGGTCTGAGTACGTGGCCGGCGGTTTCTCGTTGCCCTTAAAAAGCAACTTCCAGGCATCTTCGTGGGTGGTCTCGAAGAGCCTCACCAGGGTCTGATGCTTCTTCAGATTGAAATCCCACACAGGGCGACCTCTGCGCTGGCATTGAAGAATCCGGCAAACTAGCATCACCTGGATCACATCGACGAGCTTGACGTCCTTGGCTTTCATGCTCTGGACGCGCGTCTGCAACGCTATCAGCTCATCAGGCGAACACCAGTCCGGACTCTTCTCGACCCAGGAGGTGAGTCGCATGGGAGCGCCGGAGCGGAATTCGGCAGCCGCGGCCTAGGTAGTGCCGCGGGGTTCTGTGATGTAGAACCATTGTCTCTGCCACTCCTTCACTGTCTCCACGAAAGTATCTTTCGTCCAGGAGACGTTGGGTAGCTTGCTCACCATGGCTCCTCCGCACTCCGCGTGCTGGCCGTCCACCAGGAGACGTTGAAGACTTTGAGCCATAGCCTGAAGTGGGGTTGGATGCGGAGGAAGGCCTCGCACACGACGATAAATGCCGAGATGTTGAGGAAGGAATTCAGGGAAAGATCATGGAAATCTATCCCGTAATAATACATCAGCCCGCGGACAAAAGGGTGGAGTGGAAACCCTAGCCCGCGGAAGAAATGGGGGATGAATACTACCCTCTCAGTAGGCTTCGGCGTGGGGACGACTAGTCCCTCGGCCGGTAGACGGTGGGCGATCTCCTTCGCCAAATACCAGGCCGCCCGAAGCTCAGTAATGTCCTCCTCCTTGACGGAGGAGACCATCCACTAGCCCTGACCTCCGGATCCGGACATGGTTGCTTGAGTGGAAAGGAGATGAGTACTTGGGCGCTGGAGCTCGAGATTGGAAAGACGGAGACGGAGAGAGGGCGTGAGAGAGGAAGAGGGAGTCCTTATCCCCTTATAAAGGCAGCGAATGTTAAACGCCTCCTCACTCACCCTGGAAACTCGCCTATTCCCAAGGGCCGTATAAACGGCACGGTTGGGTTACCCATGCCTGCATTGATGAGAATCCCGCGATAAGGGGATACGATCTCTGCTTTGACAAGACGTGCCAATGACAATCGCGTCTCAAAACATGAAGCGGCAGACAGAAAATGGTTCAAAAGTATGACGGATAGAACTCGTGTAAAAATATATATTCTCTCTGCGGTTACATATGGTGTGTATGTGGCAGGTCCGGATACTACCATCGCGTCCGAAGACTATCTTGGAGTTCGGAAAGGGGAACCTGCCTTGCAATGCCGAAGACAATCTGCGCGCCGGACTCCTCGTCATTGAAGTCAGGTTCAGGGGCTATTGAGGGAGTCCTGGACTAAGGGGTCCTTGGGCATCCGACCTATTATCCATGGGCCGGACTGATGGGCTGTGAAGACATGAAGGCCGAAGATTGTACCCATGTCCGGATTGAACTCTACTTGGCGTGGAAGGCAAGCTTGGCGACCGATTATGAAGATTCCTTCTTATGTAACCAACTCTATGTAAACCCTAGATTCCTCCGGTGTCTATATAAACCGGAGGGGATAGTTCGGAAAGGACACATTACCATAGTCATATAGGCTAGATGTTGTAGGGTGGAACCCTAAGTGGAGATATTTCACGAATTGGAGGGGGAATCCCCAAGAACAAGATGAACACAAGATAGAAAACACTCAAGAATAAGTCCAATCACACATCCACTAGACTCACAATCACACAAGATCCACAAAGGTACAAGAACAACAAAGGGAAAGATACAAGGTAAAGTTCATCCCAAATCCAAAGCAGATGAGGTCTTGATGATCCTATGATGGCGATCCTTCTCCAAGAGGAGGGCTTGATCTCCAAAAGGAGCTTCTCCAAGAGGAGGTCTTGTACTCCAATGGAGTCTTCTCTCTCAAGAGGAATCCCACAAGGGGAGGTACATGAGCTAAGCTCTATGATTTGTGTCTATTCTTAGCTCCCCCTAGAAAGGAGGTGGAGGTGGTCTATTTATAGTCTAAGCCACGAAGGGGTAAGTGGGAAAGGGATACATGGCCAAAGGCCCACGGCTGCGCACACAGGCGGGGCGGTAGTACCGGACATCGGGCAGTAGTACCGCTTGTAGGCGGTAGTACCACTTGGTGTGGGCGGTAGTACCGCTCATCCCGGACTTGGCTAATCCGCTTCTTCTGTCTTATCTTCCATGCTTCCCTCGCGGATGGTGTAGGTGTTCCTTGGCGCTTGCACTCCTCCTCGACGTCCGTAGCGTTCCGACAATACCTATGCATGCACACGAGAGGGGTGTCAAGTAGTATACCATCCTCGAAGGGGTCAAGTGAACATGTGTAAAGGAGATGATTCACCTTTATGTGTGTGAAGTAGATGTCGCACGTGTCACTTGCCAAATGGACTCTTGACATGGTGATTTCCGTAGGATGCTCCACATCATCCCCTCCCCCTTGGGAAAGATCTGACCTCGGATCGAAAACCAAATCACCATGGAAAAGGGATGGCTTCGCTGTGTAGAAGTGGACGTTCACCAAGTAGTCATCATCTTCAAGCTTGAAGCAGGCACTCTCCAATGTCGCACCGTCTAGTGATTCCTTCAAAATGAGCAAGGACAACAAACACTTGGAAAAATAAATGTGGTTAGCGTTAGTGCAAAACCAAGCATTCAAGAGGTGATGCACCAAACAAGTGTCGTCATCAAGCATAGCATAAGGTGTGACAAGGGATTGTGTCATGGCATGTAAGCACATAAATTGAGAATAATCAAGGTCATCATGAAAACAAGCATGTAAATGTGAGGTAGTGATGCAAATATCTGTAACAAGAGAAGAATCATCAACCTCAAGGTCATAGCAATCATGCATAAAGCGCTCAATAAATGGTCGATGGTAGGCATAGGAATCATTCACAACACCGAGTAAAATGAAGTGTCTAAACACATGGGACAAGTGCAAGACAATACAAACATAATGTGCATAGGGTGTAGTGAAGATAGTATGGCACTCAACACAATAGAAAGAGCAATTGTTCATCATGTGTGAGGCAATCAAGTCAATCATGTAGCAATCAATGGGACATGGCATGTGTGAAGTGATGACATTGTTGCAACCAAACATGTGAGAGGAACAAGTAATCCAAGGATTGGATGCAACACACAAGGCATATATATCATGATGGATGGAACGGTGAAAATGGCAAGTCGAAGCAAGATCTCTAACAAGTGTGCAATCAAGTGGTCCAAGATGAGCAATAAGTCTCATGGTGCAAGCAACACAAGTAGTATGATCCGCAATATCCATGATCATGGTTTGAAGGTTCTCAAAAGAGAATGATATCACCTTGAAAGCATGTCTTTGTGCGTCCTTCACAATGCCGAAACACAAGCAAAAGCGGTGTAGAAGCGCGTCGTGGTAGAATGTATGAGGCTCACTCTCAAGAGCTCGAATGGTCAACTCATGTGACGCGGAAGTCGACACAAAGTCCAAGTATCCTACACATGCACACAACAAAACAAAGAACGTATGCGCATGGTAGATGAACACATCATCCATCATGATGTGTATATGCACGAGTGAATTAGCACAAGATAAGCATCGCTCAAAGAAATTTGATGCATGGTATAAGAACATGTCATCCATCATGAAAGAATAGTCATTATGTATGACATGACAGGGACACAAATTGAGCATACAATTATATGGCACATCAATAGCATGTTTATCATGGGAAGCATATTGTGCACACAAGTATCGGGATCATGTAATGAATGGGATGGATCAGAATCTCCTAAAATGTGTGAGGAAACTATGGGGGTCTCCTCATGAGCAATATTGGAAACATCATATGGAGAAAATGGACAACATCCAAAGCAATGCATATCCGAAGCTAGGTGGTCATGGCATGGCATATGAGATAAATGATGCAAAGGAATCATATCAATATCATCACTAGAGAAACAAATGCCAATAACCATGGGCTTGTCATCTATGCCATAAGTGCAAATTGGGTTAATTTTAATGGCATATGCATAGTCACTATGATGAGATTGCAAGTAAGACATATGGTTTATCTCATTCATAGCATATGACAAGTCAAGCGGATTGCCAAACATGATGTGACCTAAAGAATTGTCACAAGAAATCCTATGTAACATGGCATCATGACTAATAGACTCCACATGGAAATCATCAAACTCATCATAAATGGGTAAATCATCGCATGGGGAAGTCGAACTAGCATGAAGCCTGACAATAGGTGGATCAACATCATGCAAGCAATCAATGTCAAGAACGTCCACTAGTGGGACAAGAGCATCACCTTCACCTATGTTACCTTTGTCGTTCCACTCAAGTGGTGTAGGTGAGGTGGCAAAGACCAAATGGTGGTCATCATCTTCATTTTGATGGAACCATGTAGGGGTGCATAATATTCCACCATGGCCATCGTCGTGTCCAAAGGAAGGACGAAGTTGTCGCGGATCGGTGCATCATCATATATGGGACCTAGCACCAAATGAGAAGACACAATAGAGGGAGAGGTCAAGTTGTTAGAAATGCAAATGGCCTCACGTGCCCTATCAACTTCCTCACTCTCTCTATGTGGTGGTGGCTCACTCACTCCCTCAAGGTAGGTGCACTCAATGTCACATATGGTGGAGTCACTCATCTTACTCAAGTGGTGGGGGTTGTGGCTCTCCTCACATGGGAATTTCGGCAACTCATCATATATGGGGCTAGTGGTGAAGTCACTCTCACTCTCCATATGGAGGCACAATTCACTCAAGTCATCATACATCGCCGTGGTCGAAGGGAAAATCCCATGCTCAACCATCTCGTCGTCGTCGCCGTGGATGAAGGCCGAAGATGGCACATCATCACTCTCGTCATGGATGAAGGCCGAAGATGGCACATCACCACTCTTGCCTCCAAAGATGGAAGCATCATCCTTGCTCGCCACCGAGTCGCTCGCCTCCAAATCTTGGTCCTTGAGGGTCTCCGCAGTCGTGCTTGTCGCCGCACCGTCTTGAAAAAGAGTCGAAGTAGACTCGACATCATCAATGCCACAAAGAGGGATGTCGGTGAAGTCAAACTTGGGAGCATCGTCTTGGAGCTCGTCGGGCTTGGACATCATGGTGGTACTAGCCTCATGCTCGTCGTATGGGAGCTTGGTCTTCGAGAAGTGTGCTTGGGGCCGAGAAGCCTTTGCCTTCATGAGTTCTTGTTCCGCCTTGAGAGCACCAATGTAGTTGTCGTCGAAGGACTTGTAGTTCTCGAGGAAGATAGTCTTGGAGATGTCATTGTTCAATCCCATCATGAAGTGGAACTTCATCGAAATGGGGTCATCCACGTCGGCTCGTCGCAAGGCATTCTTCATCTCCTTGAAGTACTTGTCAATGGACTTGGATCCTTGGATGGTGTTCTCCAATTGGCGTCGAAGTTGTTCCATGTAGGTTGGAGGCACGAACTCTCGCCGCAAAGCTCTCTTCATATTGGGCCAACTCATATCATAGCCCTCCGAAGGTGTGTGAAGCCACCATGTCGAGGCGTAGTCGTGGAAGTTTCTTGTGCGCACTTCACTTGATCTTCGGGAGGAACTTGATGTAGCGTGAGGTAGTCGTCCATTAGGCGCTCCCACTCGAGATACTCCTCGGGTTCTAGAGTTCCATAGAAAGGAATCTCATGGTCGATGTCGAGGTCGTAGTAGCTCGTGGAAGTCGCGTACTTGAGCTTGGAGAGCTTCTCTTGAGTGTGGTCTTGAGGTGCTTGTTGGCGAAGATGCCGTATGGCCGTAGGCGAAGATGCCTTGAAGTCGCTTGGCGAAGATGCCAAGGGAAATGGTGAAGTCATTGAGTGGTTGTTGGTGTTGAGCTCTTGACCTTCACTTTCTTGTTGGTGATGGTGTCGATGCCGATGTGATCTTGCCGGAGATGGTAGCTCGGAAGCATGTGCTCGTGAGCGTCTTCTCGAAGATGAGGAAGATCGCCCGTAGGACTTGGGGAGGGCTTTGATCTCCTCCATTTGAGCTTGCATCTTGGCATCGAAGTTGTTTTTCTTGGCATCGAACTCGTCGTTGTTGTTGTAGACCGAAGGTGAAACGCCTGGCCTATCCATCACAAGACTCGAGTAGAGGTGAGTAGGAAATGAGATAAATGATACCAAGTTACCTTTTCCCAAAGTTGAGGATGTATCCCATTTCACTCAATGTGAAATGAAAGAATAGTGGAATTGGTACCAGACTTGTTCACTCACACCTATCAAGTAAAGCTTATGGAGTGGCTCGGTGAGGATAGTGGCACAAAAATTTGATGCAAAATGTTAGAAAGAGTCAATAATGTTGAAAAAGATTCACAAATTCGCAAGTGAAACAAGTAGACCAATAGCAATATGTGGCACACGGAAACACACACACGGATAGATAAATGGGGTCGTGCAACCAAGGAATGAGCACAAAATGTGGAATCCACGGAAAATGCTCGTGTTGCACAACTCAAGAGAGACGCTAGCACGATTGCTCAATGGGCGGATACGACACTTGTGCACAACCTATAAGATGCAAAGATATATCAACTTTCTATCCCAAGTATGCTATGTATGTATGGTTCCTGGTGTTTCTCTCAAGATGGTCCAAGATGATCGGATATGACAATCTTATGTGCAATATGGTAAGATGCTATGGCACTTGCTTACAAGCTTCTTTGCTCTTTCTCTCTTTTGCTTAAAAGCTCATTCTCGTTTTTTTTTGATATGGCCACTATGCGACATGCACAAACCAAGATAGCAATTTTGTATATGCGGGAACAATCTTGCGACACAAGTGATGATATGATGATACCAATATGATACCAATATGATATGGTATGTATGCAATGGAAGGTACGGATCACTAATGTGCACAAGTAACGTTGCCGGCAATACTCCAAGGCTAGTCTCTATAGGCAAGTGACGCAAAATGGGCTAAGGGGTTAACAATGTAATGGCAAGAATGTACAATGATGGGATACCACGATACCAAGATGATATAGAGGTTACCATTCTTTCTTACGGTTAGGGTGTCAAATTGGTGAAGTGGTCGATGTCGAAGACGACCTCGTGGCAATGAAGAGTGGTGGTGTTCTTGATGTAGATACCAAGATGATGTAGACCCGTCCCTAAGTAGCCGAAACACCTTAGGAAACAGTAAAAACCGCAAACTCAAAATCTCCAAAGGCAAATTTCAAATGGTGTTAGCGGGAATGCGGTGGTGGTTGCGGAAGTATTGGTGGAAACCCGGTCAAAATGGGTTAGGTTGCGATGGCGGAAGTGTATGGTGGTCAAATCTATGCAGAAGGTAAGGTGGTGGTTGATGAAGAAGAAATCGTCCCTAAGTAGCCTAAACACCTTAGGAGACTCGAATCGCAACTCAAACAACCACTAATGCTATGGGGAACAAATTGGGTTAGGTTGCGAAAGGCTATGGTGGTTTTGTGGAAGTTATGGTGGAGGGCCTAGGCAAACTTTCCAAATTTTGAAAATTTTGATGGAGTCAAATGGTGTTGGAACCTATCTAGATGGATGGGGGATGTAAATAGCTACTCAACGAGCTAAAGAACGCGAAAATCAGACTCCGGGAGCGAAAGTTATGGCCGAAATGGTGAAACTCGGAACGCTGAAACTGGGAGGGGCGGTAGTACAACTTGGAAGGGCGGTAGTACCGCTTGTAAGCGGTAGTACCGCTTGGAATGGGCGGTAGTACCGCTCGTGTCGGGTTTTTTTCGCAAAATTTGGCTCTGGGAGGGGCGGTAGTGCCGCTTGGAAGGGCAGTAGTACTGCTTGGAGGTGCTAAGCGGTAGTACCGCTAGGGGGGCGGTAGTACCGCTGGTGTCGAAAAAAATTCATAAATCTGGATCAGGGCGCGATTTTGGGGCGGAAAAGGATGATTTCGGGGGCAAAATTTGACGGATTTCGTGGATGGGAAGTGGGGAAACTTGGGGAGATGCTAGATCCACTCGAAACCAAGCGAATCCATGGATCAAAATCAACAAAACATCATCAAACCAACAAATCACAAAAAAAATTGGGGCTATTTTTGGTGGGGAATTTTCGAAATTGGGAAGAACACAACAAAATTAGGCTAGAGAACAAGAAGGGGGGCTCCAATTTCGTGAGAAACCATGCCTCATGATTCCAAGATGTTGTAGGGTGGAACCCTAAGTGGAGATCTTTCACGAATTGGAGGGGGAATCCCCAAGAACAAGATGAACACAAGAGAGAAAACACTCAAGAACAAGTCCAATCACACATCCACTAGACTCACAATCACACAAGATCCACAGAACAACAAAGGGAAAGATACAAGGTAAAGTTCATCCCAAATCCAAAGGAGATGAGGTCTTGATGATCCTATGATGGGGATCCCTCTCCAAGAGGAGGGCTTGATCTCCAAAAGGAGCTTCTCCAAGAGGAGGTCTTGTACTCCAATGGAGTCTTCTCTCTCAAGAGGAATCCCACAAGGGGAGGTACATGAGCTAAGCTCTATGATTTGTGTCTATTCTTAGCTCCCCCTAGAAAGGAGGTGGAGGTGGTCTGTTTATAGTCTAAGCCACGAAGGGGTAAGTGGGAAAGGGATACATGGCCAAAGGCCCGCGGCTGCGCACATAGGCGGGGCGGTAGTACTGGACATAGGGCGGTAGTACCGCTTGTAGGCGGTAGTACCGCTTGGTGTGGGAGGTAGTACCGCTCATCCCAGACTTGGCTAATCCGCTTCTTCCGTCTTCTCTTCCATGCTTCCCTCGTGGATGGTGTAGGTGTTCCTTGGCGCTTGCACTCCTCCTCGACGTCCGTAGCGTTCTGACAATACCTATTCATGCACACGAGAGGGGTGTCAAGTAGTATACCATCCTCGAAGGGGTCAAGTGAACACGTGTAAAGGAGATGATTCACCTTTATGTGTGTGAAGTAGATGTCGCACATGTCACTTGCCAAACTAGACTTCTAGGGTTTAGCCATTACGATCTCGTGGTAGATCAACTCTTGTAATACTCATATTCATCAAGATAAATCAAGCAGGAAGTAGGGTATTACCTCCATAGAGAGGGCCCGAACCTGGGTAAACATCGTGTCCCCTGTCTCCTGTTACCATCGATCCTAGACGCACAGTTCGGGACCCCCTACCCGAGATCCGCCGGTTTTGACACCGACAGTGGGTCATCAAGAACATTCTCTAACCTAGACAAGTTGTCTGCAACGGGGTTCTCAGCTCCCTTTTTATCAATAATGTGCAAATCAAATTCTTGTAGCAAGAGAACCCATCTAATAAGTCTAGGTTTAGCATCTTTCTTTTCCACAAGATATTTAATAGCAACATGATCAGTGTGAACAGTTACTTTAGAATCAATAATATAAGGTCGGAACTTATCACAAGCAAATACAACTGCTAAAATTCTGTTTCAGTAGTAGCATAATTTCTCTGGGCATTGTCTAGAGTTTTACTAGCATATTGGATAACATTTAATTTCTTATCAACTCTTTGTCCTAGAACAGCACCTACAGCATAATCGCTAGCATCACACATAATTTCAAAGGGTAAAATCCAATCAGGTGGCTGAACAATGGGTGCAGAAATCAATGCTTTCTTAAGTATTTCAAACGCTTCTACACAATCATCATCAAAGACAAAAGGAATATCCTTTTGTAAGAGATTAGTCAGAGGCCTACAAATTTTTGAGAAGTCCTTAATGAACCTCCTATAAAAACCGGCATGACCAAGGAAACTTCTTATACCTTTAATGTCCTTGGGACACGACATCTTTTTAATAGCATCAACTTTAGCTCTATCAACTTCAATACCTCTTTCAGAAATTTTATGCCCCAAGACAATACCTTCATTAACCATAAAGTGGCACTTCTCCCAATTCAAGACAAGGTTAGTTTCTTCACATCTCTGCAAAACTCGATCAAGGTTGCTTAAGCAATCATCAAAAGAAGTTCTGTAAACGGAGAAATCATCCATGAAAACCTCAACAATCTTTTCACAAAAATCAGAGAATATAGCCATCATGCATCTTTGAAAGGTAGCGGGTGCATTACATAAACCAAAAGGCATTCGTCTATAAGCAAAGGTACCGAAGGGACAAGTTAAGGTGGTCTTTTCTTGATCCTCTTTTGACACAGGTATTTGAGAGAAACGAGAATAACCATCTAGAAAACAAAAATGCATATGTTTGGATAATCTTTCTAGCATTTGATCAATAAAAGGTAAAGGGTAATGATCCTTCTAGCAGCTTTATTTTATTTGCGGAAATCAATTACCATTCTATAACCTGTAACAATTCTTTGTGCGATCAATTCATATTTATCATTAGGAACAACAGTAATACCTCCCTTCTTAGGGACACAATGGACAGGATTTACCCACTGACTATCAGCAATGGGATAAATTATACCTGCCTCCAGAAGCTTTAGTATTTCTTTTCTTACCACTTCTTTCATCTTAGGATTTAACCGTCGTTGATGATCAACAACCGGTTTAGCGTCTTTCTCCATTTTTATTTTGTGCTGGCATAGAGTGGGACTTATGCCCTTAAGATCATCAAGAGTACATCCAATAGCAGCACAATGCTTCTTCAGAGTTTTCAATAATTTCTTTTCTTCATGCTCTGAAAGGTTAGCACTAATAATAACAGGATACATCTTTTTCTCATCAAGATAAGCATATTTAAGAGTATCAGGTAATGGTTTAAGCTCAAACACAGGATCACCCTTGGGTGGAGGAGGATCACCTAGGATTTCAACAGGCAAATTGTGTTTCAAAATAGGTCCCTGTTTAAAGAATACTTCATCTATTTCCCTTATTTCATTATAAACATATCATTTTCATGGTCTAGCAAATATTGCTCTAAAGGATCATTAGGAGGCACGGCAATAGAAGCAAGACCAACAATTTCATCTTTACTAGGCAATTCCTCATCACGGGGTTGTCTATGAAATTTAGCAAAGTTAAACTCATGAGACATATCCCCCAAACCAATAGTAATAACATCCTTTTTGCAATATATCTTAGCATTAACAGTATTCAGGAAGGGTCTACCAAATATAATGGGACAAAAGTCATCTTGTGGAGAGCCAAGAACAAGAAAATCAGCAGGGTATTTAACTTTCCCACACAAGACTTCAACATCTCTAAAAATCCCAACTGGTGAAATAGTATCTCTATTGGCAAGCTTAATTGTAACATCAATTTCTTCTATCTTAGCAGGTGCAATATCATGCATAATTTCTTTGTATAAGGAATGAGGTATTGCACTTGCACTAGCACCCATATCACATAAGCCATGATAACAATGATCTCCTATCTTAACAGAAATAATAGGCATGCCTACAACAGGTCTATGTTTATTTTTAGCATCAGGCCTAGCAATTCTAGCAGCTTCATTACAGAAGTAAATAACATGCCCATCAATATTATCAGCCAAGAGATCTTTAACCATAGCAATACTAGGTTCAACTTTAATTTGCTCAGGGGGTTTGGGTGTCTTAATATTACTTTTGTTGACCACAGTTGAAGCTTTAGCATGATCCTTTATTCTTACAGGAAAAGGTGGTTTCTCAATATAAGCAGTAGGAACAACATGATCATTATAAGTGATAGTGTTTTCTTCAACTTTAATAGGTGCAACTACTTTTACTTCAATGGGAGGATTATATTTAAACCACTTCTCCTTAGGAAGATCAACATGAGTAGCAAAGGATTCACAGAAAGAAGCTACTATCTCAGAGTCAAGTCCATATTTAGTGCTAAATTCACGGAAAACATCGGTATCCATAAAAGATTTAACACAATCAAACTTAGGTGTTATACCTGACTCCTTACCTTCATCGAGACCCCAATCTTCAGAGCTGCGTTTAATTCTTTTCAATAAATCCCATTTGAATTCAATAGTCTTCATCATAAAAGAACCAGTACAAGAAGTATCGAGCATGGAGCGATTATTGAGAGAAAGTCGAGCATAATTTTTTTGAATAATCATTTCTCTTGAGAGCTCATGATTGGGGCATGAATATAACATTTACTTAAGCCTCCCCCAAGCTTGAGCAATTCTTTCTCCTTCACGAGGCCAATATATATATATATATATATATATATATATATAATTATGATCATGATGAACAAGGTGCATAGGATAAAACTTCTGATGAAATTCCAATTTCAATCGGTTGTAGTTCCATGATCCCATATCATCACATAGCCTAAACCATGTCAATGCCTTTCCCTTCAAAGATAAAGGGAGACCTTCTTCTTGATAACATCCTCGGGCATACCTGCAAGCTTAAATAATCCACAAACTTCATCCACATAGATTAAGTGCAAATCAGGATGCAATGTTCCATCACCTGTGAAAGGATTAGCTAGCAGTTTCTCTATCATACCTGAAGGAATTTCAAAGTAAACATTTTCAGTAGGTTTAGTAGGTTGAGAAGCAACTATTTGCTCTACTGGTTGGGCTGAAGATACCCCGAACAAGCCCCTCAAAGGATTATGCTCCATAGTAACAGTGACAGTAAATTTCAGCACACTATATAAATTTTTCCTTACCAAATTCCACCTACCAAAGGCGCTTCACTCCCCGGCAACGGTGCCATAAAAGAGTCTTGATGACCCACAAGTATAGGGGATCTATCGTAGTCCTTTCGATAAGTAAGAGTGTCGAACCCAACAAGGACCAGAAGGAAATGACAAGCGGTTTTCAGTAAGGTATTCTCTGCAAGCACTGAAATTATCGGTAACAGATAATTTTGTGATCAGGTAATTTGTAACGAGTAACAAGTAATGAAAGTAAATAAGGTGCAGAAAGATGGCTCAATCCTTTTTGTAGCAAAGGACAAGCCTGTACAGACTCTTATATAAAGGAAAACGCCCCCGAGGACACATGGGAATTATCGTCAAGCTAGTTTTCATCACGCTCATATGATTCGCGTTCGTTACTTTGATAATTTGGTATGTGGGTGGACCGGTGCTTGGGTGCTGCCCTTTCTTGGACAAGCATCCCACTTATGATTAACCCCTATTGCAAGCATCCGCAACTCATCGGCGTTCGGGAACGGGGTCCCAGACTTGCTCGCTCATGCCCACGGCGTGGCTAAGCTGCGAGCCGTCACGCCCATCTTCATCGACAAGGCATCCAAGACCCTCGCGAGGGGCCAAGTCTCGCGAGGTGGACGATGCAAGACCTCCTCAGGAGTGGCCTAGGCAGGCAAGCTCACGAGGAGCGGAGATATCAAGGCGGGGCAAACCTCACGAGGCTCTCATCACGTGAGCCAAGATGATCGGCACCAGGCGGGCGCCAGCGCGCGCAACGTCCATGTTTCCTATTTGGTGCTAAGGAGGCTAGCGCAGGCGAGGAGTACCGAGGCATCAGGCAAAGGTTGCTATATCGGTGCAACGAGACCAAGACCAGAAGGATGGCAAGACGGAGGTCATCGTGGAGCCCAAGATGGCGTCACCACAGAGCCTTTCGCAGGCGAAGACCACTTTTGTCAGGATAGCTTGTACTAGCTGTCCCCCTTCAAATTTGCCCGCTGTCGTTGGCTCCCTTCCCGCTCAATATTTGGGGAGCGGACCAGGGCCTATATAAGTAGAGCTAGCCACCACAGTAGGGGCATCGAGTAGTTCATCCAGCTCTCACCCGCTAAGTCACCGAGCACAAGAACACCTCAACCTCAGGAGGCTGTTCGTCCCTCTGTACTGTTCATCATCAGCCCGAGAGGCAATCCACCACCACCACACTAGAGTAGGGTATTACACCACAATGGTGGCCCGAACCAGTATAAGTCTCGTGTCTCTTTGCGCTGTGAGTTCATCGAGTTCGTTCGCGAGATCTTAGCGAGCTAGGAAGTAGATCGGTAGGAGGGAAAGACTTCGCGCGCACCCTAGTGTTCGAACCTCAAGGGTTTGCCGGAACCCCACATCCGACATTTGGCGCGCCAGGTAGGGGCGTGCCGTAGCTTCCCTTCCATCAGTTCGTCGTTCCATCGCTCCGTTATCTCTATGGCGGACGCTCGCCGTGCTCGAGCTGAGCATCGGGCTGCCCTCACCGCCCGCGTTGCTCAGACGGCTCCCGTCGGCGGCCCACCTCGTCGTTCCCCGTCTCCCACCGCCAACACAGCCACCGGCCCGACGGGGAATGAGCAGCAGGCGTCCTCGCTGCATCCATCGGTGCGGCAGGATGGCTCACCTCCACTCCATCGCTGACCCCGACCGGTTCTTCGTCTCACGCACGCCGCGCTCCTAGGGAGGCGCGAGCCGCGCTCCTAGGGAGGCGCGAGCCGCGCTCCTCGCTGCAAACAAACTACTGCGCTACCGCCCCGTCGACGACCTCTACGAGGAGTGGCTCGACTGCGTCGCTGAGCTTGTCCGCGCCGCAGGGGGCTCCCCGGCGCCGTCCCTCTCTCTACCTCACCCTCAGCCAGCCACAGGCGACGAGGCTCATGGCGCGCCTCCACCACCTCTACCCCAAGACGGTGCCTTGGCACCAAGGCGCGCGGCCCCACGTCGTGATCCGCCACGCCCGGTGCCCGCGGGCGAAGAGAGAAGCTGCCAAGAAATTCACCGGCCGCGAGAAGCTGCACCCACACTTCCCACGCCACCTCGTCAAGACTGCGCACCGCCCACGGTGGCGCCGCGCGGACCTCATCAAGACCAAGCTCCACTCCGAAGCAGGCCCCAGTGACCACGACCGGCTGCCGCGCCTTCACTCCCGAGCTGCGTAGCGTCGCCTGGCCAGGCAAGTTCAAGTCGGATCTGCCTCCTCGCTACGACGACACCGCCGACCCCGCGTAGTTCCTGCAGCTCTACGAGCTAAGGATCGAGGCGGCCAACGGCGATGAGAAAGTCATCGCGAACTGGTTTCCCATGGCCCTCAAGGATGGAGCCCGCTCCTGGCTCCTGAACCTGCAGCACGGCTCGATCTCCTCCTGGGACGAGATGCGCGACCGCTTCGTCGCCAACTTCCAAGGCACTCGCGACCGCCCGCCGGCCGCGGGTGACCTGTGCCGCATCAAGCAACAACCAGGAGAGACCCTCCAGAAGTACATCCAGCGCTTCAACAACACTCGCCTCAAGATCCCCAAGGTCACGTACGAGGCCATCATCTCCGCGTTCTCCGACGGCGTCCGTGACGTCAAGATGAAGGAAGAGCTCGCTATCCATGAGGAGCTGTGCACATCTCAGGAGCTGTTCAATCTGGCGACCAAGTGCGCAAGAGCTGAGGAGGGGCGCCTCTGCCTCCTTGAACTGCCAGCTGCAGGTGCAGAAGAGAAGAAGGCCAAGGCCAAGGACGTGAAGTGCAAGGAGGCGGTTGTGCTTGCGCGGAGCCCGACACCAAGCGGGGCAGAGATCAGCCCGAGTCATCCAAGAACAGCCGACCTTTCTGCGCCTTCCACAACCTGAACACCCACAACACCAGTGACTGTCAAGAGCTCAGAGCCATACGAGAAGGACACTTCGGTCGACGCCCCGAGCGCAGCGACCGGGGCTACGACCGTGGAGGAGGATGTGGAGGCGGACGCTGGGATGACCGTGGCCCGCGCAAGGAATGGCGACAGGCCTCGTTAGGACCGCTGGCAGGACCATCCTCGCGAGGGCGTCTGGAGGGATCAGCCTCGTGAGGATCGCCCCCAAGGCAACACCGGTCTCCCCCCACTGCCTCCACCGAGAAGGAACGACGGCCACCATCAGGACGAGGGGGCTGGGGGCTTCCAGGAGCCGCGTGCATTCGCATGCATCTTGGGCGGCGCCCAGGCTCCAGCCTCTCAGCGCATCTTCAAGCAGTTCGCTCGTGAAGTGAACGCAGCGCTCCCCAAGCTCGAGGCCACGCACCCACTCAGGTGGTCCCAATGCGCCATCACTTTCAACTCGGCAGATCAGCTCACGTGCGCGGCCACCGCTGGCGCCCTCCCGATGTTGTGCTCTCCAGTCATCAGCAATGTGCAGGTTACCAAGACCCTCATCAACGGCGGCACATGGCTCAACGTCCTGTCCGTTGACACGTTCGACAACCTCCAAGTGCCATATGAGCAGCTCCAGCCTACCAAAACTTTCTCAGGAGTGACCGACGGTTCCACCACGCCGATAGGACAGGTCCGCCTGCCTGTCACCTTCGAGGAGCGCAAGAACTACCGCACCGAGCTCATCGACTTCGACGTCGCCCACATCCGTCTGCCGTACAACGCCACCCTCTGGTATTCGGCCCTGGCTAAGTTCATGGCGGTTACCCACCACGACTACAACGTCCTCAAGATGCCGAGAAGCGGCGGAATCATCACGGTCCCATGTGAAGAGAGAGATGCAGTGTGCTCCCTTGAGCGCACCATCCAAGCTGCAGCAATCAGCGACCCCGACAGCTGAAGCGAGGGCCCTCTGGAGACCATCCCCAAGAAGAAGCAGCTGCATCGCACAGGACCTCAGGAGGATGGCGACGTGACGAGCCTCGTCAGGATCAGCGCCCGTCCCAGGGGTGCCTCCCTCCATCGCATAGGAAGGCACGCCCAGCGCCCTCCTCGGGCAGGGCTCGGGGGCTCTCTTCTGGAGGGCCTCAGACCTTGCCAACCTCACGAGGGAGGCGCTTGGGCACCACTTGGAGGCGTGCTTCACGGCACGTGTCCATCAGGAGAACACAGGGCAAGGAGTGCCCACCACTCAGGAGTTCATCACCAAGACCACCCAGGAACTGCAAGACGCAAGAGCCATGCGCGGCGACAGCCGCTCACGAAGCGCAACTCCCCATCCTGGCGAGGATGCTGGGCTACATGTCTGCATCGACGTCCCCGAGCTCAACAGGGCCGCATCTCAGGAGCGCTTCTGGCCTTCGCGTGTGGGCCGCTGCAAGGGCCCGCCACACAGCTACGTTTGCATGCCTTTCGGCTTGCCGAGCGTGGCGTCAACCTATTAGCGCAACATGCGGCGTGTCCTGGTGGCTCAGGAGGCCAGGTACCACGCCGTCCTGGAGGAAATGGAGACGGTCTTCAGGGAACCTCCCGAGCCCCCAGAGCCTCCCGAGGCTCAGGGCTTCGGTGGCTCGTGAGGAGTCATCTCTTTGACGCACGCCTTCAGCTGCACCAACTCTACTTCGTCTACAGAACCAGGTGACATCTTCCAAGCTCATTTAGCTAGGAGCACCCCTCGGGCTGCATTATTCTCAGGCCGCTGGGTCCATCCCTGCGGCATGTATCCCTTCGCTTATGTCTTTAGCTTACCTTGATGGGGCGCCCCTCGGGCTACATCATTCCCAAGCCGCTCGGGCCGGACCCAGTGGCACGTATCTTCCTTCATTTACCCAAGCTGATCTGCTTTTCATGATTAACCTGCCCATGACTATCACCTGCTCGATCATCGCCTCCCCGGGGCCTTCTCACAGGCACGACGCTAGTGCATGGGTCCGTCCCTGTCACGTCGACAAATCTGAGCGACCGAGCTCTGGCTCGCGGCACGCCCCGCGCACATCACCTCACCAGGCCCTCGGTGCCTTCACTTCACCCAAAGCAACCTGTGGCAGGCTGGCGGCTATAACGGAAAACTGTGTTCTTCTTGCGCCTGTTCACAGGGGTCCCATGGAAAGGATAGCAGGCGACACCGCGAGTCTCCTTTTCTCCCGTGCAATTCGCTTGCGCGTTAAAAGGGGGGCTCCTGAGCATCGCAACTCAGGAGCTCTTACTGGCTCTCCAGCCCTCACCCCCTGGCCTTGACCACGGCATCGTGACCTGGCATACCAGCGGCGGCTGAGCTCGCTCGAGGGCCGGGACATGAGGACGTAGAGCACTAAGGAGAGCATGGAGGTGGGAAACTTGTATGGGCCGGCCTGGCTATGCCGCACGAGTTGGCACGCAGCCCTAGCGCACCGTCAGGAATCGCCACAAAGTCAACAAGATAAGTCCTGCTCTCGGCTCGGCTAAATGTTTGGACCCAATGGTCACCTACGCCTTGCCGCAACCCCGTTGCGGCCAGGTCAACTCCCTTTCTTGCCTTACCCTAGCCGCTTGAGCGCTAAGGGGGACCTCATGAGCATTGCGCCTCAGGGGCTCTTACTGGACCTTGGGCCGCACACCTCCTGGCCTTGACCACGGCACGCGACCTGGCATACCAGCGACTGCTGTAGCCTGCCTGGGGACCGGGACCCGTCAGCGTAGAGCAACAAGCTTTTGCGAGGAGAGAAAGGGGGGACCGAGCCTTAACGGGACATGCGTTCACCAAATTCTCATAACAAGGAAGATAAGTACAAAAGACATTGCAGATCCTTACATGCCCCCACGGGGTACTTCATGGTTCTTCGCAGGAAACAAAAGCTAATACCAAGGGGAATCCTGTCTACACCCTCCCGTGGCGGACACCATCATCAATAGTGGGCCACGGGAGGCTGGCGCCAACCCCATCCAGATCAGCGGTGGCGACGGCCAGATGCTGCAGCTCTGCTCCAAACGCGGCGAGAGCTCGGGGGCACATAGCTGTCGTCGCTCGTCTCCGGAGTCTCATAGAGCTCGGGAGAGCTGCTGGACTCCCAAGGGCTGCTGCTGCTGGAGTGGCCACAAATAGAGCGTGCGTCAGCCTGACGCACCTCCCCTGAGCAGCACTCCAGGCGGCGGCCCTCCGCATCAAAGACCTTGAAGAAGAGCGTGGAGGCGCCATCATATTCAAAGTGGATCACGAGGGCGCCCCTCGTGTGGAAGACCCGCGCGATCTTGCCCCAGCCGCGAGTCATGAAGATCTTGCCACGGGGACTGCTTCGATCTCTGCTCCGGTTGCCGGAGCGCTGCAGTCGGCATGCTGCAACCAGAGCTCGAGGGGCCCTCTCGGCGGCATCACGTCGAAGAAGAACCGCGGGAAGAGGATCCAGGAGCTTGGAGGCATCGGCGCCCACAGCACCAGCTCGCGCGAGGAATCTGTGGTGTGGATTCCAGGGGCGACGGCTATGTTTGCTGTGGCGCGGCGACCCTGGGCGCGGCGTGGGCGATGCTGCTCATCGCTCCGTCCTCCTGAGCCCTCGGCTCAGGCGTACAAGGGTAGCGGATACCCCAGAGGAGGCCGCTCGCACCAAGGCCTCGTCACCACCTGCATCACCGTTTCATCACGGCGGTGGACTGGCCTCTTCTTCAGCGGAAGCGGCCCCGGGTCATCTCGGGGGGCCTTCCCCTTTTCTTCAGCAGAGAACCTTCTGATAGGCGCCATTGTGGTTAGCAGTGGAGCAAGGAGGAAGAAGCAAGCAGGCGAGGAGGAGATGGGCAACAGGGGCTCCGCCCCCTCCCCATTTATAGCAAAGGAAGGCCAACCGGCGCCTCCCACGATCGCAGGTAATGATGGTTTTCCTTGCATGTCGCAGCGACTTGTCAAGTCGTGCAGTTGCCGAGGCAGCATGGGGAAGCAGAGACGCCCACGTCCAAACAACCGAGGCCACGGGCTTTTGGGGCCCGCGGTGCTCCGTACTTGACCCTTGGCTTCGCCACGAAGTCAAGCCCAAGCGCACCTTGGGCCCGGGGGCTACTGTCGGCGTTCTGGGAACGGGGGTCCCCAGACTTGCCTGCCTGCGGCCCACGGCGTGGCTAAGCCTGCAGGCCGTACGGCCCATCTTCATCGACAAGGCATCCAAGACCCTCACGAGGGGCCAAGTCTCGCGAGGCGGACGACGCAAGACCTCCTCAGGAGTGGCCTAGGTAGGCAGGCTCACGAGGAGCGGAGATATCAAGGCGGGGCAAACCTCACGAGGCTCTCGTGACGTGAGCCATGACGATCGGCACTAGGCGGGCGCCAGCGCGCGCAGTGTCCATGTTTCCTCTTTGGTGCTAAGGAGGCCAGCGCAGGCGAGGAGTACCGAGGCATCAGGCAAAGGTTGCTATATCGGTGCAACGAGACCAAGACCAGAAGGACGACAATATGGAGGTCACAATGGAGCCCAAGACGGCGTCACCACAGATCCTTTCGCAGGTGAAGACCACTTTTGTCAGGATAGCTTGTACTAGCTGTCCCCCTTCAAATTTGCCCGCCGTTGTTGGCTCCCTTCCCGCTCAATATTTGGGGAGAGGACTAGGGCCTATATAAGTAGAGCTAGCCACCACAGTAGCGGCATCGGGCAGTTCATCCAGCTCTCACCCGCTAACTCACCGAGCACAAGAACACCTCAACCTCAGGAGGATGTTCTTCCCTCTGTACTGTTCATCATCAGCCCGAGAGGCAATCCACCACCACCACACTGGAGTAGGGTATTACACCACAACGGTGGCCTGAACCAGTATAAATCTCGTGTCTCTTTGCGCTGTGAGTTCGTCGAGTTCGTCCACGAGATCTTAGCGAGCTAGGTCGTAGATCGGTAGGAGGGAAAGACTTCACGCGCACCCCAGTGTTCGAACCTCAAGGGTTTGCCGGAACCCCACATCCGACAACTACAAAAGAAGTATTAAGGTAAACCTAACCATAGCATGAAACATATGGATCCAAATCAGCCCCTTACGAAGCAACTCATAAACTAGGGTTTAAGCTTCTGTCACTCTAGCAATCCATCATCTACTTATTACTTCCCAATGCCTTCCTCTAGGCCCAAACAATGGTGAAGTGTCATGTAGTCGACGTTCACATAACACCACTAGAGGAAAGACAACATACATCTCATCAAAATATCGAATGAATACCAAGTTCACATGACTACTTATAGCAATACTTCTCCCATGTCCTCAGGAACAAGCGTAACTACTCACAATTCATATTCATGTTCATAATCAGAGGGGTATTAATATGCATAAAGGATCTGAACATATGACCTTCCACCAAATAAACCAACTAGCATCAACTACAAGGAGTAATCAACACTACTAGCAACCCATAGGTACCAATCTGAGGTTTTGATACAAAGATTGGATACAAGAGATGAACTAGGGTTTTAGATGAGATGGTGCTGGTGAAGATGTTAATGGAGATTGACCCCCTCCCGATGAGAGGATCGTTGGTGATGATGATGGCGATGATTTCCCCCCGAGGAGTTTCCCAGCAGAACAGCTCTGCCGGAGCCCTAGATTGGTTCCGCCTCGTGGCGGCGGAGTTTCTTCCCAAAATCTTGCTTATGATTTTTTCCAGGGTAAAAGACTTCATATAGCAGAAGATGGTCACCAGAGGCCTGCCAGGGGGCCCACGAGGTAGAGGGGCGCGCCCCCACCCTCGTGGCCAGGGTGTGGGCCCCCTCTTGTTAATTCTTTCTCTAGTATTTTTTTATTAATTCCAAAAACTGCCTCCGTGAAGTTTCAGGACTTTTGGAGCTGTGCAGAATAGGTCTCTATTATTTGCTCCTTTTCCAGCCCAGAATCCCACCTGCCGGCATTCTCCCTCTTCATATAAACCTTGTAAAATAAGAGAGAATAGGCATAAGTATTGTGACATAATGTGTAATAACAGCCCATAATGCAATAAATATCGATATAAAAGCATGATGCAAAATGGACGTATCACATCACGTCGATTGAAAAGCGGACCTCTAGGTCTTTCTAGTAGGGTAGGTCCCAAAATATAGATTTCTTCTTCCACATGGGTGCGCGTCCCTCAGCGTCATTCGGAACAGATAGTCTGCCGGGACCCTTTCCAAAGATTACGTGTAAATCATTGACCATAGCAAGCATGTGATCACCGGTACGCATCGCGTACTTCTTCCGGTGATCCGCCTCACCTTTGAAATGCTTGTCTTTCTTTCAACATTGATGGTTGGTCGGAAGAAATCGACGATGCCCCAGGTACACATTCTTCCTGCATTTGTCCAGGTATATACTTTCGGTGTCAGCTAAATAGTGCATGCATGCGTGGTATCCCTTGTTTGTCTGTCCTGAAAGGTTACTGAGAGCAGGACAATCGTTGATGGTTACAAACAGCAACACACGCAAGTTAAATTCCTCCTGTTTGTGCTCATCCCACACACGTATACTGTTTCCATTCCACAGCTGTAAAAGTTCTTCAACTAATGGCCTTAGGTACACATCAATGTCGTTGCTTGGTTGCTTAGGGCCTTGGATGAGAACTGGCATCATAATGAACTTCCGCTTCATGCACATCCAAGGAGGAAGGTTATACATACATAGAGTCACGGGCCAGGTGCTGTGATTGCTGCTCTGCTCCCCAAAAGGATTAATGCCATCCGCGCTTAAACCAAGCCATACGTTCCTTGGGTCACCTGCAAACTCGGCCCGGTACTTTCTCTCGATTTTTCTCCACTGCGACCCGTCAGCGGGTGCTCTCAAATTCCCGTCTTTCTTGCGGTCCTCTCTGTGCCATCGTATCAACTTGGCATGCTCTTCGTTTCTGAATAGACGTTTCAACCGTGGTATTATAGAAGCATAGCGCATCACCTTGGCAGGAACCCTCTTCCTGGCGGGCTCGCCATCAACATCACCAGGGTCATCTCGTCTGATCTTATACCGCAATGCACCGCATACCGGGCATGCGTTCAAATCCTCGTAAGCACCACGGTAGAGGATGCAGTCATTAGGGCATTCATGTATCTTCTACACCTCCAATCCTACAGGGAATACGACCTTCTTTGATGCGTATGTACTGTCAAGCAATTCGTTATCCTTTGGAAGCTTCTTCTTTAATATTTTCAGTAGCTTCTCAAATCCTTTGTCAGGCACAACATTCTCTGCCTTCCACTACAACAATTCCAGTACGGTACCGAGCTTTGTGTTGCCACCTTCGCAATTGGGGTACAACCCTTTTTTTATGATCCTCTAACATGCGATCGAACTTCAACTCTCCTTTTGACTTTCGCACTGTCTCCTTGCATCAACAATGACCCGGCGGAGATCATCATCGGGCACATCGTCTGGTTCCTCTTGATCTTCAGCAGCTCCCCCCTTGCAGCATCACCGTATTCAGGGGACACATAGTTGTCATCATCCTCTTCTTCTTCGCTGTCTTCCATCATAACCCCTATTTCTCCGTTCTTGGTCCAAACATTTTAGTGTGGCATGAAACCCTTATAAAGTAGGTGGGTGTGAAGGATTTTCCGGTCAGAGTAAGACTTCGTATTCCCACATATAGGGCATGGACAACACATAAAATCATTCTGCTCGTTTGCCTCAGCCACTTCGAGAAAATTATGCACGCCCTTAATGTACTCGGAGGTGTGTCTGTCACCGTACATCCATTGCCGGTTCATCTGCGTGCATTATATATAATTAAGTGTGTCAAAAACCATTACAGAACATGATGGATAGATAAGTGACCAAATTAATAGAAGTTCATCATCACATTAAAACCAAAGTACGTACATAGTTCTCATTGAACAACATATAGCTCTCCAGACCATCTAATTAAACCATACATTGAAACTATGTAAAACATTGCAATGCAACAACAAATGCGATCATAATCGCAACCAAGGTAACAATTGATCCAACGGCATAATGATACCAAGCCTCGGTATGAATGGCATATTTTCTAATCTTTCTAATCTTCAAGCGCATTGCATCCATCTCGATCTTGTGATCATCGACGACATCCGCAACATGCAACTCCAATATCATCTTCTCCTCCTCAATTTTTTTATTTTTTCCTTCAAGTAACTGTTTTCTTCTTCAGCTAAATTTAACCTCTCGACAATAGGGTCGGCTGGAATTTCCGGTTCACATACCTCCTAGATAAATAAAATCTATGTCATGTTGGTCGGCATAATTGTCATAAACAATAAATGAACCAAATAGTTATAAAAGATAATATATACCACATCCGAATCATAGACAGGACGAGGGCCGACGGGGGCGGATACCAAAACCATCGCACTATATAATAACAAGCAATAATAAAAGTAAGAAAATTAGACAAGCATCTATCTAATCATACAAGTAACAATTTTTTACTTTTAGAAAGAAGATAAGAACAAGAGGCTCACCACGGTGGTGCCGGTGACAAGATCGGTGCGAGCGATCGACGACGATGAAGACGGGGACGGGATGTGACAGGCCGCTAAACCTAGACAAATCTTGAGGAAATGGAGTTTGGAGGTCGAGCTTGGAGAGGAGAACGCTAAAGTAGTGTGGCTCGGGCATTTCATTGAACACCTCATGTGCATAGGAGGTGAGCTAGAGCATCACAAAGCTCTCCCCTCGCTGGCCAGAAAAACAGAGCAGTGGAGTGCTCTGCCCGCGGGCGAGGGGTATTTATAGGCACCTCATTGGTCCCGGTTCATGGCTGGAACCGAGATTAAGGCCACCCTTTGGTCCCGGTTCCAGCCACGAACCAGGACCAATGAATGTGGGCCAGGAGCGATGCCCATTTGTCCCGGTTCGTGTCTGGAACCGGGACCAAAGGGTCCAGACGAACCGGGACCAATGCCCCACGAGGCCCGGCCGCCCCCTTGGGCACATGAACCGGGACCGTTGCCCCCATGGGTCCCGGTTCGTGACTGAACCGGGACTAATGGGCTGGCCATGCCTGGACCAAAGGCCTGTTATCTACTAGTGTCCATCACCTCTTCTGATTTTGATTCGTTAGCTGTGCCTGTGAATAAAGCTTCCCCCATTAGTTCTGTGTATGGCCTGAGCACATGAATAAGTACTAGAACGAAATATGAGTTTTTTTTGAATTTTCACCAGGGGGGAGCTTCCCCCACCTGAATATATTAACCAGAGAGGGCCCGAGGACCCCCGATGATTACAAGCTCCGAACAAGACACCACATGAGAGATTTTACATAAGGGGGAGGGGGGAGGAAGTGGAAGAACAAACTCACGCTAGCTCCAATCAACACAACACCGCTACCCCAGAGCCATCATCCAAGTTTCGACGTGGATCCGACAGGTCTCCTTCAGACGACCGCGCCACAATAGAGCGTCTTCCCTACAGGAGCCAAGCAGCCGAGGGAGATAGGGATGCCGCCCCTGGAACACCACCGCGTTTCGGTGCTTCCATAAGTGCCAGCAACACAACATAGAGAATTCAGGAGCAGAACCGACCACCGAGCTCGCCGAAGATGCAAGGCGATCCAAGCTAGCTACGCCCACACCATCGACGTTGATGCCAACCCGCCTCCAGAAGGACCCTGCGAACGGACAGGAGAAGATCATATGATCCGCACTCTCCATCGCCCCCTCACATACGGGGCACCCTGCACCATCCGGCTCCACAATGTGTTTTTTCAGCAAGACATGTCTAGTATGGATGTGTTTCTGCACCATCAGCCAACAGAAGAACTTGACACGCGACGGCGCCCGCGTGTCCCAGATGGACATCGCAAACGTGGCAACCAGGCCACCGAACCTCAGCAGCCTCTATGCCATGGCAGCCAACAGGGTCTCGCGCGGGGTCGTGATGTGGAGGAGAGACCGACCATCCCCCTCTTCTCATGCAGGCTGGGATTCCATCATCGCCAAGAACACCCCCAGCTCGATCGCGCCCACACGCGTGAGGCGCGGCACGAGGTGCCTGTGTAGGCCATCCACTCTTACCTCCTAGACAGTCATCTCGGGAGTAATGGCGTGTGAAAAGAGAGCAGGGAAGGCCATAGCGAGAGCACCACAGGGCAGCCAGCTGTCGAACCAGAAACAGACCGAGCGCCCGTCCCCCATGGCGACTATCGAAAGAGCACGATACAGAGTCATCAGCTTAGCCAGGGCTCCTTTCTGCTCGCCCAGAGCGTGGTCACCGCGCGCCAAGAGCGAACTCCCATTTGCAGCATCCCAGACCCAAGCAGCCCATCTCGACCGTGGTAAACTGTGTAGTCTATGAATCATTTTCAGTAGGAGGCAATCATTCTGAGCGATGAGGCTGTGGAGCCCGAGCCCGCCTTCAGATTTTGCATGGCACACGCAATCCCAGGCCATCAAGCATTGGGCCCCCCGACGCTCGCTTGGCAATATTCCACAAGAAGTCTCGTCTCATGGTATCCAACGCACTAATCAGCGCCGGGGGGAGAAGCGCAGCCATGGCATAAGTCGGCAGAGCATCCAGAACAGCGTTGATCAGCACCAGACGCGCAACTGGTGAGAGAAGGCGCGCCGCCCAGCCCGCAAGGTATTTATCAACTTTTGCAATCATTGGCAGGAAATCTTCGAACCTTAGTTTCTCCCAAGACAGCGACAGACCCAGGTATGTTTGGGGGAAGGATCCAACAGCACATCCCAACACCCGGACCACCATCTGTTGGACCATGGGATCGACATGAATCGAGACCAGGGTGCTTTTGGTGAAATTGATTCTCAAACCAGTCGCCTCCGCAAACAAATCCAGAATCCTTCAGAGACGAGCATCCCCGTCCTCACAAGCCCGCATGATGATTAAGGTGTCATCGGCATATTGGAGCACCAACGCGGGGGCATCGGGCACCAGCGGGTGTTTCATCACATCATCCTGCCGGATCAGCTGCTGTAACACATCAGCCACTATCAGGAAAAGGTAGGGCGAGATCGGGTCCCCCTGACGGAGCCCGCATTTCAATCCAAACCATTTACCCGCCACACCATTAAGCAATATTGCCGAACGGGAAGAACTAAGGATTTCGTCAATCCAGTCGCACCAGGCCGTCGGAAACCCACGGGCTTCCATGATGGAGCGAAGGCTTTCCTAGTTAATTGAGTCAAAAGCTTTGGAGAAATCAAGCTTGAGCACCACCGCGGGGGCATTCCTCTTGTGACAGCACTGGATGAGCTCGGTGGCATAGACAAAGTTTTCAAAAATGCTTCTTCCTCTCACAAACCCGGATTGGTCCTCGTCAATCAGCGCATCGATCTATTTATGTAGCCTGGTGGTGAGGCCTCTGCACAGTATCTTCACATCACCATTTTGTAGTGAGACAGGCCGGAAATCAGCCGGCGTCGAGACCCCATTTGTCTTGGGCAGAAGAGCCACATAGGCTTGGTTGATCCCGTCCAAAGAGACGCAGCGGGCATGGAGATCGTCGAACAGCCGCTGGACATCATCATCAACCACCCCCCAAGCCGCTTGGTAGAAGGCGGGGCCCAGCCCGTCAGGGCCGGGGGCACTGGTTCGGTCCAGGGCGTCCACAACCGCCTTGATCTCAGAGCGGCTGAACGGCGCCACGAGGGGCACGCCATCCACCAGCACAGAGCGGGCGTAAAGCCCAGAAAGAGAAAACCGCCAGACGGGCCGGCGCGGCCGGGCCAGAAGGTTGGTGAAGAAGCCCAACAGCGCAGCGGCCTTGCCTGCATTGTCCACAACCCGCGTCCCTTCGACTTCCAGGACGGGGATCGCGTTTCTGCGATGGCGGTGCGAGGCGGATGCGTGGAAGAACTGTGTGTTCTCATCCCCCTCGCACACCGCACGCCGCTTCCCGCGCTGCCTCCAGTGCTCACATTGGCGGAGGATCGAGGCCATGAGAGCCAGACGAGCATCACTTCAGAGCAACTTTTCATCTACAGACAAAGAGCGACTTTCTTCCCAAAAATCAAGCAACTCGATCAAAAACCGGCAGTCATTGTCAAAGGTGGGGTTGTACCGGTGGAACTTTTTCCCTGCCTTGGAGGCAGACCTGAACACTTTCTTTTTGGCAGAAAGATCGCCCCCGGCACCCATGCCTCTAACCGAACTAGTCCAGGAAGGAAGAGTGGCGGGGAGGAAAAGAGGGTTGGTCAGCCAAGCATCCTTGAAGAAGAAATGAGAAGGGGTAGGGACTTTGGTGGACGCAGAGATCAGAAGCGGGACGTGATCAGACGTAGTGCGAGGGAGAGAGGAAAGGGTCGAGTCAGGGAAGGCCGCGTTCCACCTGTTATGAAAGAACGCCTGGTCCAACCGAGCAAGGACGGAGTTATCTTGCCGGTTCGTCCACGTGAATAGGCGATCAGAAAGGTGGAGCTCCTGCAGGGCGAGAGAGTTGATCGGAGAGTTGAACTTAGCGGCCCTCCTGGCGTTGAAATGGGAGTTGTTTTTCTCACACGGGAAGCGAATAAGGTTAAAGTCTCCGAGCACAAGCCGGGCATCCGAGACACCCGAAGGCAAGGCAACCATATCGCCCACGAACTCGTCCACAAGGGAGTCGTCGGAGGGGCCGTACACATTGGTGACCAGAACGCACATAGCTGAGAAGGTGCAAGGAAAGGTCGCAGTGAGAGAGAAACGAGACTCCGAAGAGGACCAAAGCATATCGAGACGAATCCCACGCCGTCGCCATCCCCCATGGATCCCGCCCGCATTTTTAGCAACAAAATCCGAGAGGCGCCTAGGGAGGAAAGTCACAGCCTTACGGGAGTCCAAGCAAGCCAGCTTGGTCTCCTGAAGGCAAACAAAACAGGGATTAGAGGAGACAACCAGGTTTTTAACAACATCACATTTGTCCTTTGCTCCCAAACCATGGACATTCCAGGACAAAACACGAATTGTTCTAACCAGATTACTCGCTATTACAACCCCACACACCAGAGCAACGGACCCTAAGGTAAAAACTACGAGGGAGGAAAACATGAAGAAGGAAAGATACACGTCGTCCCGAGGGAGGGCAGATAAGCAAGGAGAGGCGAGGCATCGCTCCAGCCCCCCGAGCGAGGTCGATAACAGGAACACTAATCATCAACAGGGATCGGCACCCTAGCAGCGGGGATGGAGGTAGCAGATCGGAGCCCCGCCACATTTTTCTTGCCCAAGGGAGCGACAACGACATCCAGGATCATGTCCTTCTCCACCCTGGTTTTGAGCCTCGGAGAGCAGCCAGTGGGAGCTTCCTTCAAAGCTTTGAGGCGCACAACCTTGGACTCGATGCTCACCCAAGTCGCGCTCTCCTTCTTGGCAAGGCGGACACTGCGGCGGGCCTCCCCACCCCCGTTCGTCGCCCCCTCCTCTGGCCGGGGCTCGTCCATGCTTGACGATGGTCAGCCAAGAGCGGCAACTGCCCGAACCTGAGAGGAGAGGCGATCCAGGGGGACAGGGTGGCATCACGAAGAGCAGGGTAGAGAGATAGGCAGAGAGGCCCGTCACTCGTACCGATAGGGAGGGGGCAGGGCGCCCAGCACGTGCAGCACCGAGGCGAGCTGGCGGCCTCCACCACGCCCACGCCCATGGAAGGGAGGAGCCTGCACGCCGCCTCTGCGCCCGCGCCCCGCAGGCGTCCCCTGAAGGACAGGGAAGTTATGCGTGAATGGTGGAGGCAGGTCGTGGAAGAAGGGAAGGTACGCGCCCTCCCTGGAGAAGGAGTCGCTGGCGGCCCAAGCACGGACCGGCCAGACCGAGAACACACAGACCCCCCAGCGGCTTCCGATGGGCCAGATATCGAAGGGGACGTCACGAGGGTTGAGGAGGCGCACCACCACCCTAACCATGGCCAGCTCCCTCTTCGCAAGCACCAAAGGATCGACCTCCAGCACCTTGCCGAAGGACGCGAAGGCGGCCGCGATGCTGGTAGGGTTCAGGTGTTCGGCGGGGAAGCAAGTGGCAGCAAGGAGGGCGCACGTGCCGACATGCACGTCTGTCCGCCCGTACCTTTCCTCGCGGTGGAGGTCGATATGAGCCCCCTCACGCATGAACGGCTGGTGGCGCATGGCTTCCTCAGGTCTGCCGGAGAGGCGAAACGGGAGGTACATGGCTCCGATCGACAAAGGGATCGTCTCAGGGAGGATGTGGCCGATATCGCGGAGGAGAGCCGCCTGGACCGCCGCCGTGTCATTGTGGAAGGCATTGGGTGGCTCAATGGTGACCACCGCGAGCCTCATGGCCGCCGCGTAGTCACCCTCCGGCATGAACACCTCCACCGCATCAGGACGGAGGGATTCCGCTGCGATGGAGCGTCCAAAGGACCTGGACTACTCAAAGAATGCAGTTGAGCCAGATATGGAGGTTGGCGCACGGCTAGACCCCAGCCCACCCTCCCCATCATTGGCCACGGCCAGCCCCAACCCAGAAGCATGAGGCGAAGGCTAAGCGGGCACGACAGGCTCCGGGTGCCTGGTCACCGGAGAGGAAGGGACGGGGGATGGAGGCGGCTAGGACACAACAACAGAAGTGGAGATGTCGCGGAAGCGGGGCACACCCCCCCCCCCCCACGCCAGGTGTGGCAGCGACCGATGAGCTCGCCCCCCAGCCTCAAACCCCCCAAGTAGAGGCAGGCCATCCAGGCGCCTGGTCGAGCGAAGACGAGCAGAAGGGTAGGGGGTGGTCGGGCGGCGGGAGGGAGGCGGTGGTGGTGGAGGTGGGGGGGTGGGGACGGACGCCGGCCTCGAGGGGGAGGCGGCAGCAACCTGGGGGGAGAGAGTTTGCGGAGGAAGGCCATGGAGCAACATGGAGAGCCGGCGCGGTGCCCAGAGACACGGCAGTGACGGCAACACACCGGATCTCGGCAGTCGCGGACGTAGTGTAGGGTGGAGAGACAGCTGAAGCAACCAGAAAGCAAGAGAGGAGGGGGCGGAGAGCGCGGGGAGGGTTTAAGACCACGGGGCGGCGAAAGCAGTGCGTCCTTGTATGGGCTTTCTCCCGTGCCAGGCGGGGAATTAAACGCCGAGGCAACCCCCGCCGCGGAGCCATCTTCTCCCGAGCAGTCAATGCGCCACGGACAGCCACTACCGACAGCCGGGTTGTCGTGCGGGGACGCGACCGGACCCGTCGGAAGATCGGGCGCAGGATGGGCCATAGATTCATCGGGGGTTCCGGGCAAATTAGAGCGCGAAACGTAAGCTGGTGGTAGGGGGAGAAAACCGAGGGAATTAACAGCAGAAGGGACGGGGCACCAAATCCCTAGGAGGCTACGACGTCCAGCCCCAGACGCACGCGCAGTAACTCCCGGTTGGTGGCAACGGGCAGCGATGCGCGCGGCACGAGCCCGAGCTTTGGCCGCGGATGCGTAGGCCCCATCCCGTGAGACGAAAAGGGCGAGATTGATGGCATGCAAGAGCCCCGGACCGACGACGGCGAGGAACTCGGTGATGGCGGGGCTCGCGACCTCGACGGCGAAAACCAGGTCACGATCATAAGAGACTGACAGCCGTTCATCGGGGGAGCAGAAAAAATAGGAGAGAAGGTGCGCCACCCCGCTGACCGAAAAGCATTTCGACAAGAAGGGGGCGACAACCCACAGAACGCCGGGGGGGCCGAGGTCGGGGAAGGCTATCATGTTTGAAAAGGAGTTTCAGGCCAACTCCACAGCGCGACCCCAAACGGACATCCGTTTTGTCCGGATTCTGTCCATTTGGGTAGGGCAATGGGGTCGTGTCCGGGCGTGTCCTAGGATGCGGTGGCCGTGCGCCCAGCGCGCGGCCGCATCGGTTTGGCCCATCCTGTCCGCCAGGGACAAAAATGCCCATATTTTCATCAAAACTAGTTTGCACGTCCAAATATTTGTCTGAAAATTAAAATAGTTTTACAACCCAATTGAAATTGTCTTTAATAAAATAGTTTTACAACCAAATTGAAATTGTCTTGACTGAACATAAAATGAACCAATACATCTATTGGTTGCCAATGTGATCCCACACGTGCTCAACCAAGTCATTTTGAAGATTCAAATGAGTGTGCCAATCACGCATCTCATGGTGGAATTGGACAAACTGTTCAAATGTGGCCGGGTCTTGGTGCAGGGGCTCAATATTTTCACATTGATAATCAAATCCTTGGTCGAAGATACTCTCATCACGCTCATCCTCGACGATCATGTTGTGCATGATCACATAAGCAGTCATCACCTCCCAAAGCTTCCTTTCATCCCATGACAGCGCAGGGTTTCGAACGATACCCCACCGGGATTGAAGCACACCAAAAGCATGTTCCACATCCTTTCTAGCACTCTCTTGCATTTGGGCAAATCTCTTTCTCTTCTCACCTTGGGGTTTCGAAATTGTCTTCACAAAAGTTGACCACTGAGGATATATACCATCAGCTAGATAGTATCCCTTGTTGTACTGGTGGCCGTTGATCTCAAAGTTGACAGGTTGGGAGTGGCCTTCTACAAGCCTCGCGAAGACTGGAGAACGCTGCAACACGTTGATATCATTGTGAGAACCTGCCATGCCGAAGAAAGAATGCCATATCCAAAGATCCTGCGATGCCACCGCTTCTAATATGACAGTGCACCCGTTGACATGCCCCTTGTACTGGCCCTGCCAAGCAAATGGACAATTCTTCCACTCCCAGTGCATACAATCTATGCTGCCAAGCATGCCTGGAAAGCCTCTAGCTGCGTTGGTCGCCAACAATCTCTCGTGTCGTGACGTTGGCTGCCTCAAGTACTGGGCCAAACACCTCAATCACAGCCTGGCAAAACTTGTACATTGACATCAGACATGTTGTCTCACTCATACGCACATACTCATCCACCAGATCGCCTGGAATTCCATATGCAAGCATGCGGATGGCCGCGGTGCATTTCTGGTAAGAGGAGAATCCAAGCTTGCCAAGGGCATCCGTCTTGCACTCGAAGTATGGGTCATGAGCAACCACTCCCTCTCAGATACGATTGAACACATGCCTTGCCATACGAAAACGGCAACGAAATTTATCCGGCTTGAAAAGCGGGGTGTTCGCGAAGTAATCGGCATAGAGCAGGGCGTGGCCTCTCTCCCTGTTGCGGTTCAGGTTGGGAGCACGGCCAGGGACTGATCCCCTGTACCGAGGAAGCTGTCGTTGAATGTGGTCGTGAACGACCAGTGCAGCCATCACAAGATCTTCATCATCCGACGACGAATCGTCTGATGAACAAAGGAAGTGATGGAAGAAAAACTCGTCTCCACTGTCCATACCTTTGTGGGCAAAATGTCGAACACCTTGCGGTCGTGGTGGCGAAGAGGCCGTGATGATCACCTCGATGCAGCAGGGGTGGTTGCCGGCCGGCTACTGGCCGCTCTGGAGCTCTCGTCGGAAGCTGCCGCGGCCGCCGTGGTACGTCGCCGGCGGTCGTGTCCCCTCTGCCACCGGCAAAGACGGCGACGGCCAAACCTCCTCCGATCGACGGCCAAAACTACGGCGAAAGCGCGGGCGTGGTGGCGGCCATGTCGAGACGTGGTTTGGTATGGACGGCCGGGGGCTGCGCGGTGAGGAGGCGGCCGGAGAATAGCGGTGGGGCGGGGCGGGAGAGAGAGGGTGGAAGCGTTGGGAGCGGAGGGACTGCTAGTGTCCCCGACAGACGGGCCAGGGGGGGTGAGGACAAGGGCGTGCGTCGAGGCCGTCCGCGCGCGTCCGTTTCACCCCAAACCGAGCGCAAGTTTGGGCCGGGGATGAGTCGAAAACGGACGAAATCTGGACATTTGCCCGTTTGAGGCTGCGCATTGGGCTGCGTTATTCGTCCGTTTTACCCCAAACGAATGCATCCAGACAAGATGGGGTCGCGCGGTGGAGTTGACCTCATATGATTTATATCTGTCTGGAGTTTCCAAAGCATCTTCGGACTGACATGCGCATTCAGCTGGAAGCGACCCAGCACACGGAATCTTGTCCGACTTCTATACGAGCCGGATTCAGACACTATAGCATATCACGTACTGTACTAAGGAAACGAAAACACCTCCTATCTGAGTCTGACTCGAACAGAGGCTGCACGTATGCTACTAGGAAACGGACAACTTTGGCCCTTTATATACAGACTAGATCGGCAACGCGCAGGGTGCCTATCCGAATGTTTTGGTTAAACGTATAATGTTAAGTTATTAGTAACTCAATTGCTATTCTTGGTTAAACGTATAATGTTAAGTTATTAGTAACTCAATTGCTATTCGGACGATAAAAAGGGCAATGAAAGCATGATATTACCACCATGTATCTAAATGGGACTAACAACGTCTGAATGAACTGGAGCCATAAATAGATGTCAGACAGAATGTAACTAAAAATATTGATACTCGCTTAACGTTGCAACCTGAGAAACCTCGAAACACCCACCCATGAAGCTATTGCATCACAAAGTATAGACAAATGTTACACTTTGTGTATGTGAGCCAAGAGGGTTAATGTCAAGTTGTTGTAAGCTAAACAAAGCATGATTTATCGATGCCAGGAGCTGACTGTAAAATCAATAACTCTAAGTAAGGTAAAGCTAAAACAGAATGAAATGAAGCCATATAAAAAAAACTAAAGGAGATTCATATATAACAGGAAGAATCACCGAAGAACCAGTTGGAAACAAAGATTGTTCACGTGCACAAAACGGGAAATCACCTTGGCGCGAGGGTGCCGGTCCATACATTTTGGTCAAGCAAGTAATGTTAAGTCAGTAGTAATCCAGGTTCAATATATGTATTCATACAACAACATCCTTAAAATAGATTCATGTCTCACAACTCAGGAAAACACAATCAAAATTTTGTGTTCAATGATGAACTTGCTTGAGAAACAGAACACTTTACCCACCAAAAGTTCATACAAACGCTGACTCTATCAGACCATGTATTCTACACATGACAAAGAATATGAAAATACCAGATATGTTATAATTGCAGTTGTCAGTTCATGTTGTCTTATAAGTAAAGTCAGTTACCCATCATAATATGGGGTTCTATGTTTGCAGTTACTGCTCCATAACCATGATGTGACGGCGCCCCCGGTGCCGGTGCCGGTGAAGATAGACCACGACGATGTTGACGTCGTCGTGGAAGTGGTACCTTGCCGTCTTCAGGTCATGTACACTCGCCTCTCTTCCTCTTGGCTCTCTTCAAGGCATACCGCTCTAACCATTTCTGATTTCTTGCCTTGTCCTGTACATGTCTACCATATTGTAGTTAAAGTTTCTGATGTCCAGCCACAAACATGTAACCAAACCACCATCATAAACTGTCTGCGTAAACATGGATCAAGTATCTAAAACTATTTATTTTTTCAAGGAAGTATCTACAACCGTCGCTCAAGCAAAGAATTAAGTCATGCAAACTAAAGGGAAATAAGGGTCATATTCTGAAAGAAGTGGTACACAACACAAGGCAAAGATTATATATTTAACATAGACGATTTTTCTCGTAGCTAGGGTAGAGGAGAAATATTATATTTATTTGATTAAGTTTTAGAGAGGGAGTGGGCCATGAATTCTTCAAGCAGAATTCACCAATATATAAAATACAGTTTGAAGGTTTCCCAAGACATTGGTTATCTTGTTGCAAAAACTGGAACAGAGCAAGCACAAACTAAGGTAGAGAAAAAAGAACAATAGATATGCTACCTGCAGGCTGCAGCAGTTGTAGCATGGAGCCGACTGTCAGCATGGATGAGTTCACAGCAGCGGTGCAGGGTAGAAGAGATCCTGGCTCAGGCGGAAGGACCCCCGGCGGCGGCGTTAAAAGGATACCATTGGTTGTATGTGGCATCTCAATTCTTCTTTTGTGCTTGCTTTGTTTCGCCCTGTTTTTGTTGTTGCTCGCAGAAGCGCGGGTTGCCATGCAACGCCTGCAGAAGCAATGGACAAACCAGAATGAATAACCAAGAATGTGAAGGTACATTGCGATGGGCGAGTGGATAAGAATCACTGACCTGTAGTGGCACAAGCCTCTGAATCAAAGAAATTGGCTAGGCAGTGACCAGGATGACAAGAGAGGTGGCGCAGCGGCCTACATCATCCTCATGCTCTGCACAGTTCCTACAAAACCATCAACAAGGTTATGAGGCCATGAAACCCAAAATTCTTTTGTCCTGCGAATTGACGGCACCAATAACCATGAAACCTCATTCCTAGAAGAGGATCAACAATTAGAAAGCTAGATCTCAACAACAACAACATAACATATTCTTCCATATCGAAGAACTAAGTTTGTTAATTCTGAATCAATGCTCTTCCAAAATCACTAAATCTCACACAAGAGCACCCACGACAAATCACTAAATCAAATGTGACGTGTTGATCCAACTCAAGACATATGTGCAATTGAATCATGGTAACAAAATTATCTTTTCATTTATATATGCAAGGCTCGCCCTATCTATTAGTTGCTTCTTGTGAATCCCCTCCTATCAAGTGCTTTCTCTGAATAAAAACCACTATTATGTTTTCTACATCATATTGTACGACACTGAACCAAGCAACTGAAATTAACAATGTAATGAGCCATTGCCCTTTTAGTAAGGTAAATATCCCTACGACTATGACCAATAGCAGGCACCAAAGTAAACATCTATGAAGAACTGTACACACACTAAGAAAGGCACTAAGAAATTGCTAATACAAAAACCAAAATACTGATCCGATCTCGATCTCTAATTACAATTGCAGCACACATTTGACAATATATTTCTACCAAGGATTATCTTTGTTTTGCATAATAAAGTAATTCTACACTTGGAATGTGTCGATACATCACCATATATTTTTTATGCCAGTACAACGGTTCTGAATCCATTCGACAACAAACAATACCTAAAATGCATCAAACCTAAGTAAAATAAATGGGGGAGGGGTGCTACCTGAACACCGAGGAAACCTGCAGCAAACCGAACCACTGCCGGCTGTAAAGGTGAGGTAGAATCAACACCAAGATCTGTACCTGCAAAACAAATTAGGCAGCACACAAACAATAAATCAATTTTTGATCCCCTGTCACATGCTAAAACTTTCTAAAAGGGTAGGAACATCTATTTATTGGTGCACCAAATCACTACTAAAAAAGCTTGAATAACCGATGGTTCAACCATGTGCAAGTACCTAAGAGTAGGCTGCTTTGTCATGGAAGGAGGCATTTCACTGGTAGACACGGCAGGAGCAGCCTAATTTTAGTCGAAGAACACCTGATATGGGACACGGTAACAACAATAAAAGAGGGAACAAATTAGCCATAGCGTACTTGTACTTCCATACACGTACAAAAAGAACACATGAGTAAGGTCCGGGAACTATACTCTAAATAATTCTATAGCTGCACGAAAACTTCCAGGAGAAAATTTTGAACCCAAGCACAACGCAAGCAGCAGGATTACTGTGGAGAGTTTGGGCTGTCATATGTGCCCTGCCCTTTATCGTGACCGTCTATTTTCATCCATGGATTTTACCCTAGAACATAGTGGGGAGCTAGCAAGAAGTGTATGCTTCTAGATAAGCCCGGTGGCAAACGGGATATAGTCAAACACTATAAATGGTAAAATGGGTACTGTGGTAAAACCTACACATCCACTACAAAAATGACAGCAAAGCTAGATAAATATGTGCATAAACTGATAATGCTTGACATAGTAAGAGATACATGTGTAGCCTGACAGTATGTACAACAGGGCTCACAGAATATTGAAATTACAAATGAATTGTTAATTTTAGCCTTTTAATTGGAAATATTGAAAGAAACAAATCTCCGAAGACACCCTTTTCGGCAGTGTTCACATGCATAGAATAAAAAAATAACAATATTAACAGTCTATAGATACTGCACTAACCAACAATACTCCAATTAAGCTAATAATGTATCTCTTTGTCCAGGTCATGAAGCAAAGAATAAAAGACTTGTATGCACTAATGTGTACCTCTAATTAACCACTACATGGCACTTATACATTTCTGCATAAATCACACAAGCAGGATTCTTCCAAGCTCTGCCAGCTCACCTGACGATCTCTGGGCGCTCGCGCCCGAAGCAGAAGCAGGCGGTGCGGATGAGGTTTGACTCGGAGCACCAAAGCCGCCCGGAACTCTGGCGACGCGATCTCCTGGCACACCTTATTCAGGTCCGGTTGCGCCTCCCCTGCCTCGACAACCTGCACGCTTCCCAGGTTCTTGGTGAGGTCCAGCATAGTGGTTGGGCCGGAGGAGTTGATGGAGATGGAGCACAACACCAAGCCTCCGCACGCGTTGCGCAGCTCGGCTCACCGCCCCCATGGGGCGCAGGTGGTTGTGCTCACCCTCGTATGTCGCCTCTACCACCGAGCTGTCCTCCGCGCTTCTCTGCACCTGCACCACCATGGATCGCACCAACAAATCAGTGACATAGCACAAGCTTTTCAGACCGTACATTCACTGAGCCTCTACTTAATAGAGGCACTTCAAGTAAAACAACCGCCAACAAACAATAGAAGTAAACTAACTGCAAGACACTTTCGATCGAGGACACAAAAATGTTCAGGCACACCAGCATCCGGCATGAGCTTTCTGACTGCTCATGAAACAAATAGTATACAACCCGTTTGTCCATTTCTTATTCATAATTTGGATGCCACTCTAGAGTAAGAAAGTTCTACACAGTAATGATCGTGGCAACGAAGGCCCCCGTAAATATTTTCAGATTTGAGACCCGTGGAGTTAACACTCCCAACATTCCAGCACATAAGTTCTTGTAGGAGGGTCAAAGGAAAAGAACAATCAGCAATCTGACCCTTTTAGATGTCTTAAAACTCTTCCCATCATGGCCAAGAGTAAAGGAGGTATTCATAAATAATAAAAGCATCAGCATATAAGGCCAGGTTAGTGTAAGCTAAAATACATCTCTGCATAAAAGTAATTTGTTGCATAAAGAAATTAATTTATGCAGATCTGCTATTGGCTGAGTGGGGTCACCTTCTAATAGTGTAGCTAACATCCATTTTCTAATTATAAAATCATAGAATGGTCAACAAAATGCATAGATTTAAAGAAGGCACCTTCGTGTAAAAAAACACCTTTCTGTGATTAAGAACATCCAATTTTCTTTCCATGCATGCAAGATATTTGTGATTGCAAAACTCAAGAAGATTTAAATCCTGGAACAGAGCAATCTAAATTTGAGTTTTCTAAAATGCAGGTTGCAGACTTGCAATATATATGGAGTTGAAATACACATGACCTTGCAGTATATATGGATTTGAAATGCGTATGACCTTGCAGTATGTATGAACTTGCAGTATATATTACCAAAAAAGACAGGTAATAACCTAGAAATACATGGAGTTGGCAACATGAGAACAATAAACAGAAATACTTGCAGTATAAACAATTTGATATATGAGCAGTGCAAATGAGAAAAACATTTCATCCCTAGTAGGATCCAGCCAAAGCACACTCCTGTAAGCCACCTGAAGTTTCCTTTTGTTTGTACTTCTCTACTTGGAGTTTTGCATTTTGACTCCCTTCCACCAGTGCCTTGACTATAGATTCTGCATCACATGTAGTTGCCTGCGCATCTTGAAACTTGTCTATAAGAGTAAAAGCTCAAATGATTTCTGCTGTGCAAGAACTTTGGTCTCTGAGAGCTCAGATCCAAGTGCCTGAAAGAATGATCATAGTTGAAACAAGGGATGAAGGTCGACCAACTCAAGAAATTAAATGTAACATCCATCTGCAAATACAAACTCAGCCGCTTCTACATAAAAATAAATAACAAAATCCATCATGCCTTTGCAGGGTAGAAGTATAGTGGTGCATTGACTCAAGCAGATGCACCTTCACATAATCCACATTTAATTACTGGGTAAAAGATTTTTCTATCCATCGATGAGTTAAGATGCAAAACTTCTGCAATTTCTCAAAAAGAATCCACCTGACTATTACTTCTTGCAAATTAATACCACACCCCTGCATGTACATTATGTGTAAGAGCATTGTTACTGGAAACATAAACAAGTCTGCTGTATTATTTATATCCTGGCGAGGTAGAAACAAGTCTACAGTCGATGCTCATTCTATTGTACAAACCCAATTGAAGCATAGTCTGCTTTTCCGAAAACCAACAAAAGATACAGAGAAAGGTTTTCCATCGATGCCTAATGGCCTTTAACGATGTTGGGCATTTAAAAGTGTTACCTCTATCTCTTTATGCCATGAAACAAGTGATGTTGCAGCATCATTGTCCTTCCCCTACATCTTTATTTCCAGTTCTTCCACTCTACCTTCATAGGTAGGTCTGTTGATCAATCATCTGCGATTCAATGGAAATCATGCAGCAGGACTCATCAAGAAATAATCATCATTATATTCTCACAATATCAAGTCTACAGCAAGTAATCAGGAAAAAAACTTGAAGAAACAGAGGATGCAAGAGGGAGGAGGGAGAGGGTGAGGAAAGAGAGAGGGAGGGAGGAAGGAGGGAGGAGTGGTCGCTACCTGCCTCTGGATGGGTCGCCGGCGCAGCTTCGGGCGGCGGCGTTGCTAGGCGGGAGCGGCTGCTCCAGGGAGGCGTCGGCTCCTGTATTAGCGGCGGGGCAGCGGAGGCGTCGGCCGGCAAGGCGCGCCGCGGCGGCGGGCTGGCGGTGGTGGAGGCAGGCCACAACCCCGTCCAGATCGAGGGGTGCGAGGCCTCCGCCCCTCGCCCGCGGCCGAGAAGCTCTAATCGCTGAGAGAGCTCTGGCATCCACTCTTCTCTTATTTCTAGATACATAGATTCGCCCTTGTAATTGCCACAGCCGGGAGCCCCCCAAATTTTGGTTGAAACTCTCGTTTGGCCACCCAAGAAATTGCCGATTTTGTTGGGAAGGTTGCATTGTCGCTTGGTCGTTGCTAATCGCCGAAATAAACCTGCGGTAGTGGAGGCATGGCTAATCGCCGACATACCAAGGAAGGAGGAGATGATCGGCAAGAGGAGGGAGAGGGCGTCGTCGTCCTCAAGAAGGACGTGTTGGACTGCCCCGTCTGCTCCACCCCCCTCAGCCCTCCCATCTTCCAGGTAATCATATTGACTTTCTTGTATGTATGTATATATTAGTCTCATATACTTTCATTATTCATGTGTTGACGACGTTAATTCTGAACCATGTCCGGTTGGTTGATTCTCTGCATGCATGCAGTGCAAACTAGGGCACTTGGTCTGCTCGCCCTGCCGCGACAAGCTTCCGGGGAAGAAGAAGAAGGCCTGTAGCGTGTGCTCCAGGGCCGTCTCCAGACGATGCCATGCCATGGAGCGCGTCGTCGAATCCATCGTCATGCCGTGCTCCAACGCCGCGCACGGCTGCACCGCCATGATGGCCCACGGCGAGAAGGCGGAGCACGAGGAGGCGTGCCCGCACGCGCCATGCTTCTGCCCGGAGCAAGGCTGCGGCTTCGCTGGCACGACGGAGGCGCTCCTGGACCACTTCGCCGCCGAGCACGAGTGGCCGGTCACGGCGTTCAAATACTTCGAGCCGTTCGACGTGCCCGTGAAGGCCGGTATGCACGTCCTCCACGGCAGCGAAGAGTACGAACAAGACGAAGATGGTGACAGCGACCTCTTCCTGCTCCACGTGGGGCCCCCAGACACCACGCTGAAAGTGGTCTCACTGGTCCGCGTCCAGGCACAAGTACCGGAGTACGAGATCGGGTGCATCGCGAGCTTCTCCTGGTTCAGGGGCCAGACCCAGGTCGCGACGCTGGACACGATCCCTACCTCATCGCTCTCTAGCGGGTTGCCCGACTGCCGCTTCTGCATCGTACACGAGGCTCCACCCGTGGGCGACGAGCTTGTCTTCCTCAGTCTCACCATCGGTGTGGATGTCGAGACGACGGAGGATGACGACGGCCAGGAGGAAGCGGATGACGAGGAGGATGACAGCGAACGGATGGGCAGGATGGCCTGGGTAGAGGTACCTGCCAACGGTGATGATGAGGATGATAAGGCGGATGGTCACAATGATGATTGATGAACTCTTGTATTTGGAGCTTGTTAACTAGTTCAAGGATGTATTGACCTGAGAGACTTCATACATACAATCTGGGGTTTTAGCCATTGGATTTGATTTTTTTTTTTCCTTGAAGTGGTTCTGTTCTAATCTGCTATTCAGTCGTTTAAAAAGTGATCGGGTATTCGGTTAATGCTTGCATTGGCGATTCAGCATCTATTTTCAGTCATTAGATTACTCAAATTTGATTACATTCGATCGATAGAACCAACCAGATTTTTTGATAAAAACGCTTTTATTAACTCAAAATGTGCCTGTCACAAACGAGTCATGATTAGAGTCATTATATTACTATATACTATTTTTTCAAAATTTCAAAATAGCCCATTTTCTAAAATTAAAAATAGCATGTTCATTTTCTTAAAAAAAGTTCATTATTTTACGTGCAAAATTAATAATTTTGATCAAATACTGGTCAAAATGGAAACCTCATTTTCAAGATATGAAAAATGTGTGATATTTGGAAATCATACTTTCTTGAAAATGATTTTAAAATATGAAATAATCATGTTCATTTTAAACAATATATAATATTTTTGCGCTTTAATTTAAGCGTTTTGGTCAAAAAACAGAAACTTCATTTTTTGAGATTTCAAAATATGGTGGTTAAAATATTAATCTCATTTTTGAAATATGAAAAATGAGCAATATTTTGAAATCATGCTTTCTTGATTTTTTTTATTTTCCAATATAAAATATGTTCATTTAAAAAATATATGATACTTTTTGCGCTGAAGTTCAAGTGTTTTGGTCAAAACAGAACCCTCGTTTTCGAGATTTAAAAATATGGTGGTGAAAATAGAAACCTAATTTTTGAAATATGAAAAATGGGTGATATTTTGAAATCACGCTTTCTTGAAAAATGTTTATTTTCAAATATGAAATAAGCATGTTCATTTTAAACATTATATAATATTTTTTGTGTAGAAATTTCAGCGTTTTGTTCAAAACAGAACCTTCGTTTTTTAGATTTGTAAATAGCATAGTGATTTTCATAAATTTTAATAATATTTAACGTGCAAAATTCATAATTTTGGTGAAATTTCGGTCAAAACAGAAACCTTATATTCAAGATATGAAACTAGCATGTAGTCCATATGAAAAAAGGTTATATTTTCTTTTACGGAAATTGCATCATTTTGGAATTCTAATAAAATAAGAAACACTCATTTTGACATTGTAGTCCTTATTTTATGGCAAGATATCAAATGTTGGTCAAAATTCTGGTCCAAATATAAATGTTGGATTGGAAATTTGATTTAGCATCTCAACATAGCACATTTCATATTAAGGTGCGAAATGAGTTGAGTTTATTGTAGCCCTTAGTATAGTGAATATTAAGCAGCGACATCGGAGTGCTGATTTCCAAGGCAGTACATTTTGGAGGGTAGCAGGGTGGTTAAGCTACAGGCTACATATGTGTACAATTACATACCAAGTAGGCCACAAAATACAAGCTAGATGATCTTCATATTTAGTTGGACCCGAAAGTTGATAGTACCAAGTTCCAGTTACTGCATAACACCTACCGTTGGACACACAAGTTCATACTCCCACCGTTCCTAAATATTTATTTTTCTAGATATTTCAACATGTGACTACATACAGAGTAAAATGAGTGAATATACACTCTAAGATATGTCTATATACATTCATATGTGGTAGTTCATTTGAAATATCTTGAAAGACAAATATTTAGGAACGAAGGGAGTACTTGATACTGCATACATATCCTAATTTGCCTTTCAGCTAGGGTTCATCACATGGGTCGACGAAGCATCAGACCACTGGTCATGTTGACCTTAAGGCTACTTTCCTTTCAATGAACCTAAACACAACCATTTTCATCTTCTTTCATCATGGCACCCTTGATGAGTTTTCGCCAGTTTTGCATCATGATTGCACGCCGGTCACTTTTGCCCATCATGAACCAGACCTTTTTAGAACCTCTGAAATACTCGTCGATGACAGGCACAACCATGGATTTATGCAGATAATCTTTGAGGTAGTCCTGACCATTTGCTTTGAGCTTCTAGCAAATAGAAAAGACCCCCTGGAGTCCCTCCCAACAACACCTGCACCGGCATCTCTGGCCATATCTATTGCTCCATCTGTATTGAGCTTAACACAGCCCCGTGGGTGCAACCAAGGAAGCTTCAGTTCAATGAAATCCGTCATCGCATTCCAAAACATCACCACATGATCGCATTGAATCATAGCATGAAATAAAGTCTCATCATTGTTACCACATACTCCCTCCGTCCGCGAATAAGTGTACTTCCAACTTTGTTGGAAAGTCAAACTTTTTTAAGTTTGACCGTATTTATACAATAGTACACTAACATTTATGCCATCAAATTGGTAGCATTAGATTCATGATAAAATATATTTTCATTATATGCCTATTTAGTTTCCCAAATATTGATATATATTTGTACAAACTTGGTCAACTTTGAGATAGTTTGACCCTCCAACAAAGTTAAAAGTACACTCTTTCAAGGACGGAGGGAGTATGGGGCATATGCCATCCTCTCTAACATGCCGCGGTGAGAGAGGTAAATTCACCTGCGGTCACTGGAATCATCTCCTAAATTTACTTTGGTCACTGAACTCGGAAATACCCAAAATACAGTCACTAACGTAACATGAGGACAACACGGGTAATCGCTTCCGCTTCCGCACCATATTCTGCCAACGTAGCGTACGGTTTGATCCTTTGACTGACCACTAAGTGCCAGCAACGCATGGCCCAGCTGCATGGGGGTCACAAAAATTCCATTTCAGGAGAGTATAAGCACCGTCCTGATCCACCTACATTGTCTACCATAGCAATGAGATCATGCGCCGCTAGATTTTCCAGTTGAGGGGCCGAGATCATGCGCACTTGCGCAGAACCACTACCAATTCATGTTACTCAGGACACTAATAATACAATTCTAGCAAGGGTACATATTTTTCTTGTAAAAACCACAAATATGTAAAGACTATAGGCGAAACAGTGGACTTCAGAGAAGCCGTCTGCTTGGTATCTTTAAGGTAACGGTTGGGACCGGCATACACGATCCAAATGGCTTTCTTACTTTATACACACCACTCACCAAGACTTCCTGGCCAACGCCAACGCTAACAGAATCCGGAAGCACAAACTGGGACATGTCTCAGAACGTTACACTCGGGGCAATGACGTAAAGTACGTAAATAACATGGCTCTGCAGCGGCAGCAAACCATAACTCCTTTGATGATTCGCGCAAGCCAGCAATCCGATGTCGTCGCATCCGCCAGCCGGTCACTCTTTGGTGGACATCTTCAAGGCTGTGGTTCGTGCTGGGGTGTGGCAGGAGAATCTGGTGCTATGGTGAAATGCACAAGTCACTATTTTTTGTATAATAAGTCCATTTTTATCATTAAGAACAACAATAATACCTCCTATCTTCGGTACACAATTGTGACGCCGGGATAATTAGGCTACAGTAATCACATGTTAATGATGCCGAGTCACCATGATTACTATTGTTAATTTCGCGTTAGTTCAAAACCGATTCAGAATTCAAATTTAAAATAAAGGCAAACGATAAAAGTTTTTAAATAATAAAACTAAAATGTTCGAGAGGTGACAAATAATGCATAGGTAACTATGGTGGAGAATCTACATTTTTGTAAAATATTTAAATGCACTAAAGTGATTCAAACAGTAGCAAAAACAATTACTTAAATGCCTTTGGTATTTTCAAAAATGCTAAGCTATTTTATTTCGGGGTAAAACTTTTCATGGCGGTGAGTTATTCAGAAACATTATTTTTGGAGCTAATGTCATACTTTACCAAAACTAAAGAAATTAAAAGTAGAATAAAACATAATAGAAGAATAATAGGTAAAAAGAAAGATAAAACAAAAATAAAATAATAGGAGAAAGACCCCCGGCCAACTAGGCCAAACGGCCTAGCCGGCCAGCCCACCGTCCCTGGCAGGCCCAGCCCACCGGCGCCGAAACCACCCTCTCCTCTGTTCACGCTCGTGCGTGGCTGGCGCCGATGCCCGCCATGGCACCGGCCGGCGCCGTGGCGACCATCCGCCGCGCCCCGCGCCTATGACTACCCCGGCCTCCCCAAACCCTGGCCGACCCCTAACTCCCCCACTCCACCTCGCTCTCCATCTCGGCCTCTCTCCCTCCTCCTCAGAGCCGCCCCATCCGAACGCTCCCATGGCTGTGGCCGTCCGGTAGCCGCGCCTTCCCCGGGCTCACCTTGCTCATCTACAGGCTCACTGTGAGCCCCTCTTCCTTTCCCCTCTGCTTCCTCCTCGGATTCATGCCGTATCACCGGCGTCCGCGAGCACCGAACTCCGCCGTCCGCCATGGCCGACGGGGGTCGAGCACCCTGTGCTCCTCTGCCCGAACCAGTGTTCCTGGTGTGCTCCTGGCACTGCCAGGAGGCCGACGAGCCCATCCGCTCGCCTTGCCGTGCCCTCTAGCCCTGGTTCCAACATTGTCGTCGCTCATGCCGCCGCCTCGCTCATCCCCTGCGCCTCGCCGCACGCATCCGCGCATGCCCCGGCTGCCCCCTGCTCGCCGTGTTTTCGCTCGCGCCACCTGCAAGTCATGGCCTCGCCCCTGCTAGACCCGCTGTCGCGTGCTGTTGCTGCGGCTGCTGCGCGTTGTTTAGGTGCTGCTGCAGCTGGTCGCGCCTCGCCCGCCGCCCCATTTGCTGCTACTGCCGCGCCCCCGCCGCCGTCCGCTAGCATGCTCCCCGGCTGCCGCTGCTCTCTGCTACTGCTCGCCGCTACTGCTATTGTGCTGCTTCCCCTGCTGCTGGCACTCGCCTACTGCTGCCCCTAGATGCGGCTGCCCTGCTATGCTGCTTGTTTGCCGATGTCGCTGCTTGTCCCGCAGCTGGTCTGCTCTACTTGCTAGCTGCGGCTCTAGCTGGAGCTGCCCTTGTTACTGCCACTGCTTAGTTGCTGCTATTATTTAGCTGATGCTGCTGCCTTTTGCTAGCCATGGCCGTGCGCCTGTGTGTGCTTGTGCATGATGCACAGCCACACAGTGGCCGGCTTGTGAGCCCAATTAGCTAGGGCCTAATTAAAGGTTAGTTTAGGACATATGGGAATCCCTCTAATTAGATTACGTAAATCTATTTGGAAATTTAAAAAAATCCTGTCATGGGGCTACACACACTGTTCTCCATTTGACCAGTCAACGGTCCAGTCAAATGTTGACTGGACAGTTGACCAGGGCCTCACCAGTCAGCCTCTGCTGACTGGACTGTTGACCCAGTCAACTGGCCCACTAGTCAGCCCTTGTGTGGTCTGTCTGGGTACAAAACTGGGTAGACATAGCCATTCACATTTATATATTTGAATTCAGAAATTTAGAAAATGATTTAAAACTTTAAAAATTAATGTAAAATAATCCGTAACTCGGATGTAAATACTGTGAACATGAAAGTTGCTCAAAACGACGAGACGAATCCGGATACGCAGCCCGTTCGTCCGCCACACATTCCTGGCGTAGCAAACATGCAACTTTCCCCTTATGGTTCATCTGTTCGAGAACGCGAAATACTGGGAATACTTTCTGGGATGTTTCCCCCTTCGCCGGTATCACCTCCTACCGCGTTAGGCACACCTAACACCGCTCATTGTCATGTCATGCATCGTCATGCATATGTTTGCATTATATTTATTGTTTCTTCCCCCTCTTCTCTCGCTAGACACCGAGACCGACGCCGCTGCTACCCAGTACGACTATGGTGTTGACGACCCCTCCTTGCCAGAGCAACCAGGCAAGCCCCCCGATCACCAGATATCGCCTATTCCTTCTTTCTACTGCTTGCATTAGAGTAGTGTAGCATGTTACTGCTTTCGGTTAATCTTATTATGTTGCATAGCCTGTCATTGTTGCTCTGATTGTTACCCTTACCGCAATCCTAAATGCTTAGTATAGGATGCTAGTATTCCATCGGGCCCTACACTCTTGTCATGCTCGCCATGCTATATAACGGGCCGTAATCACTTGGGAGGTGATCACGGGCATATGCTATATACTTTATCTTGTTACATTACTTATGATATCTTGTTCGAGTGAAATGAAGGCGGTGGCTCCATCCCGGTAGAGGTGGGCCTGGGTTCCCGACGGCCCCGATCGTTACTTTGTGGCGGAGCGACAGGCAGGTTGAGACCACCTAGAGAGAGGTGGGCTGGCCTTGGTCGGCGTCATGTTACTTCATAATAACACGCTTAACGAGATCTTGGTATTTGATCTGAGTTGGGTCGTTGACCTTATACGCACTAACCGCCACGTGGGACATGATATGGGCAACCGCGCCGTGGTATCACCAAGCTCTTTTTGACGCGGTGGATCGAGCGGCACGCGTGCGGGTTGGACTGGAACGCTGCTCTTGTGTAAGGGAGGCTAGGTCGCTCACCGGCACAGACGCATACGTGCAAGTGTGCAATGGGCGATGGGCCTGCACTCTGGCGCATAGATAGGATTTAGACCGGCGTGCTGACCTCTCTGTTGAGCCTAGGTGGGGCTGCGACGTGTTGATCTCCTGAGGCCGGACATGACCCAGGAAAGTGTGCCTGGCCAGAGGGATCGAGCGTGTCGGGTAATGTGGTGCACCCCTGCAGGGAAGTTTATCTATTTGAATAGTCGTGATCTACGATAACAGGACGACTTGGAGTTGTACCTTGACCTTATGACAACTAGAACCGGATACTTAATAAGTCACACCCTTCCAAGTGCCATATACAACCCGGTGATCGCTCTCTAACAGGGCGACGAGGAGAGGATCGCCGGGTAGGATTATGCTATGCGATGATACTTGGTGAACTTACCATCTACTCTCTTCTACATGTTGCAAGATGGAGGCTGCCAGAAGCGTAGTCTTCGATTAGGATTAGTTATCCCCCTCTTATTCTGGCATTCTGCAGTTCAGTCCACTGATATTGCCCCTTTACACAGATACCCATGCATATGTAGTGTAGATCCTTGCTTGCGAGTACTTTGGATGAGTACTCACGGTTGCTTTTCTCCCTCTTTCCCCCCTTTTCCTTTCTTCCTGGTTGTCGCAACCAGATGCTGGAGCCCAGGAGCCCGACGCCACCGTCGACGACGACTCCTACTACACCGGAGGTGCCTACTACTACGTGGAGGCCGTTGAAGATGACCAGGAGTAGTTTAGGAGGATCCCAGGCAGGAGGCCTACGCCTCTTTCGATCTGTATCCCAGTTTGTGCTAGCCTTCTTACGACAAACTTGTTTAACTCATGTCTGTACTCAGATATTGTTGCTTCCGCTGACTCGTCTATGATCGAGCACTTGTATTCGAGCCCTCGAGGCCCCTGGCTTGTATTATGATGCTTGTATGACTTATTTTATTTTTAGAGTTGTGTTGTGATATCTTCCTGTGAGTCCCTGATCTTGATCGTACACGTTTGCATGTATGATTAGTGTACGATCAAATCGGGGGCGTCACAACAATGAACATGACTTACCCATCTACTATCAGCTATGGGATAGATTATACCTACTTCCAGAAGCTTTATTATTTCAGTTCTTACCAGTTCTTTCATCTTAGGATTCAATCGTCGTTGGTGATCAACAACGGGTTTAGCATCAGGTTCCATATTAATCTTGTGCTGACAGAGAGTGGGACTAATGCCCTTAAGATCATCAAGAGTATATCCAATAGTAGCATGGTGCTTCCTCAAAAAAATTAATAATCTCTCTTCTTTGTGTTCTGAAAGGTTAGCACTAATAATAACAGGATATATACTTTTCTGATCAAGATAAGCATATTTCAAAGTATCAGGCATTTCCTTTAATTCAAACACAGGATCACCTTTAGGTGGAGGAGGACCTCCTAGAGTTTCAATAGGAAAATTGTGTTTAAGGATAGGGTGTTGTTCAAAGAATATTTTATCTGTTTCATTTCTTTCACGCAAGTGCATATCATTCTCATGGTCTAGCAAGTATTGTTCTAAAGGATTAGCAGGAGGTACGGCAATAGAAGCAAGACCAATTATTTCATCTTTACTAGGTGATTCTTTGTCATGAGGTTGTCTACGAAACTTAGAGAAATTAAACTCATGACACACATCACCAAAACTGACACTGTCAGTTTCCTTTTTACAATTTATCTTAGCATTGAGAGTGTTCAAGAAAGGTCTACAAAAAATTATGGGACAAAAGTCATCTTGTGGGGAACCAAGAACTAGAAAATCAGTAGGGTATTTTATTTTCCCACACAAGACCTCAAGATCTCTAACAATCTCAAGTCTTCTATTTCAGCGGATGCTATATCATTCATAATTTCTTGGTATAAGGAGGAATAGCACTCACTATAGCACCCAAATCACATAAACCATGATAGCAATGATCTCCTATTTTAACAGAGACAACAGGCTTGCTAACAACAGGTCTATGTTTATCTTTTTCATCGGGTTTAGTGATTCTAGCTGCTTCATCATAGAAGTAAATAACATGCCCATCAATATTATAGACCAAGAGATCTTTAACCATAGCAACACTAGGTTCTACATTAACTTGTTCAGAGGGTTTAGGTGCTTTAATATTACTTTTGTGAACCACTGTTGATACCTTAGCATGTTCCTTTATCCTAACAGGGAAAGGTGGTTTTTCAATATAAGTAGTAGGAATTACTGGATCAACATTGTAAATGATAGTTTCATCTTTAGCTATAACCGGTTCTTTAATTTCTTCTTTAATAAGGGAGTGATATTTAAACCACTTCTCCTTAGGGATATCAACATGAGTAGCAAATGATTCACAAAAAGAGGCTATTATCTCAGAGTCAAGTCCATATTTAGTGCTAAACTTGTGAAAAGTGAAAGTGAGTTATATCGACTAGAGGGGGGTGAATAGGCGATTTTTACAAATTCGTCATTGAGGAAATTCCTAAGTTACGAACAACAAGCAGCGGAATAAGTACTCAGAAGTAAGCATAACAAAGTAGTAGCACAGTCAACATGATGAAATGAAAACAAGCAATGAGTACAGGAAGCGTAAACACAGGATAAGCAGGCTGAAGACAAACTAGCTGAAGAAATTGAACTAAGAAAATTGAGAAAGTCTTCAGTCAAAGTCTTCAAACAGTAACGATCAGGTACAACAACACAAAATGAGGAAATGAAGGGGTTGAGGAAATAGAACCACTTAGCTCGGTGAAGACAGTGATTTGGTAGACCAGTTCCAACTGTTGTGACAGTCATACGTCTGGTTGGAGCGGCTAGGTATTTAGACCTGAGGACACACAGTCTCGGACACACAATCCTCACCGTATTCTCCTTGAGCTAAGGTCACACAGACCTCGCCCAATCGCTCGTGGTAAGTCTTCAGGTGACTTCCAAACCTTCACAAACTCGATCACTCAGCGATCCACAATTTCCTCTTAGATGCTCTATACCATGACGCCTAACCGTCTGGAAGATGCACAATCTTCAAAGGTAACAAGCGTCGGTTCCACACAGGAACAATCTCTTCAATGATGCTCAATCACTTTGGGTTTGTAGGTGTTTGGGTTTGGGTTTTCCTCACTTGATGATTTTCTCTCAAAGTCCTCGGAGGATGGAATGCTCTCAATGACAAGTGTCGGTTTCTCTTGGAGCAGCCAACCAGCTAGTGGTTGTAGGGGGTGGCTATTTATAGCCTAGGGAGCAGCCCGACGTGATAAGACATAAATACCCTTTAATGATATGACCATTAGGTGGATATATATTTTGGGACAGCTGGCGCGTAGCACAACAACAGTCAGAAATTTGGCTATCAAATTCCTCAGGGCTATCATGTTCCTCACTTGTAGGCAATCCGCACTGGCGAATTCCTAACTCCTCAGTCAGAACAAGTTTCTCAGAGACCAGAAGATCTTCGTCTCTGTCACTGAAGAAAAATACTGAACTATATGAGATTTCCAATGGCTTCACTCGAAAGAATTGGTAGGTGTAGGATTTTGAGATGAGCATCACTCGGAAACTTTTCCTTAGTTTTACCTCGACCCCCTTAAACAGTATGGTGTTTCCATGACTCAAGAAAGAGAAATGAAACTATGAAAACAAATGTCTTCACGCTTCATAATCCTCGCATGAATATTAAGTCTTCACGGTCACACCAATTTCTTCACTTTCAAAGTCTTTAGAAAGCCAAAGTCTTCAGTTGAAGACTTCATTTTTAGGGGTCGACTTTCTGTGTAAATATCAAACTCCTCATAGACTTATAGACATGTGTACACTCAAAAACGCATTAGTCCCTTAACCTATAAGTCTTCAATACACCAAAATCACTAAGGGGCACTAGATGCACTTACAATCTCCCCCTTTTGTGATTAATGACAATATAGGTTAAGTTTTCAATGGGGATAAACATATGAAGTGTAAATACTGATATTGAGGAATTTGATTGCAGGATATAGAAGAACTCCCCCTGAAGATGTGTATGCGTGAGGAATTTGCTTTTGAGTAGCAATGCACATTGTAGAGTAGAATCATGGAGATATCCTCCTATATCTTGTAATTCATACACGCATTTAACATATGATATGAAGAATTTGAAATGCATGATGAAATATGGTGACTGATGTAATTCAGCATGCGTGCATTAACATATATGAGGAAATAGCATGCAGAAGAACATAGCGAAAGTATCAGACCACCATCGGACTTAAGTTTATAACTCGATCAACAAAAACTCCAGAAGAACGAGAGTTGTAACTTAGCAAATAAACACCCATATATAGAGACCCGCTTGAAGACTAACTCAAATTTCTCCCCCTTTGTCATCGAATGACCAAAAGGGACGAAAAATGAGGACTAACGCCCCTGAAGAATAGCATCACAAAGTCGATGGAGGAGCGCCAACGTTGTTGGGGTCGTTTGTTGATGTAGGGCCTGCCGCAGTGTCGTCCAACTCTTCATTTTCATCAGTCTCACGCGATGAAGAATAGGAGCTGGCCACCAAGTGAGGAACTTTGACCTTCTTGAATTTATTTGAAGGTGGCTGAGACCAGTCAAAGTCCTACTTGAAGCCCATCTGCTTGAGATCTTCTTCACCTTAGAGATGAGACAAAACAGCCCAGGTGCGATCAAATACTTCATGCAGATAGTAATGGTTCTTCTGCACAGAGTTCTGCATGATTGTCATGTTCTGAAGAATTGAACCAAACTATCGTTTGACTCATTTGTGGTTGCGATCGACCTTCTGATGAAGACTGAGGAGAAGCTCACGATCAGTCAGCACCCTTGGAGCAGTAGCATGAGGATTTGGCTTTGAAGCATTTGCGGCAGTGTCATGAGTGGCAGAGTTATCATTGGTGAAGTAGGATGCAGCTTTGCGAAACTGGCCATCCAATGGACGAGCGCCTTCATCAATAATAGCAGCCTTGCCCTTCTCATCAGATGAGGAAATAGGCCGTTTGAAGACCTCTATTGGGGGCAAGTAGCTATGATGATTTAGAACATCAGCCTTGTAGTTGATTGAAGACCTTGATCGGATAAATCTCATGATCCAGGGAGCGTAAGGCTTCAATTCAAACGGTGAAAGAGCGACATTGGCCAAAGTCCTCGTGAAGAAATCATGGTAGTTGATAGGCACACCATGTATTATGTTGAAAAGCAGATTCTTCATGATGCCATGAGTTCTTCATTCCAGTCGCAGATGTCGGTGCAGAAGTTGAGCAGCCCAGCGTCGTGAAGAACACTCAGGACTGGGGTGAAGCAGGGCAGCGACGCCATATCCACATGAGGAATGTGCTCATGGTCAAAGATCTTGTCCTTATTGAATAGCAGTGAAGAATAGAAGTTCATCTGACTTGCTATCCAAAAGCGCTTGCGTCGAAGACGAGCAGAGTCATAGGGATTGTATTCCGTGAAGAAAATGTGCTCATTGAAGAACTCATTAGCTTTGAACTTCTATTTCTTGGAGAAGGAATTCTTCGGCTGGGGCTGAGGAGTGTCAGTAAAAGTCTTCACAGCATCTTGAATCATAGTCTCTGGAGCCGCAGGCTGAGGAATTTCAGATGCAATGTCATCAGTAGCATCCTCGGTCTCCATTTCTTCAGCAACATGTACATCAGCACTAGTGGCTAGAACTTCTTCATGGATGGTAAGAAGAGAAGCTTCAGGTTCTTCAGAGCCCATGTGAATTTCTTCTGTTTGGACCAGGGACTGAGGAATCTGAAGAACTTGCAGAGGCTCCTGAAGCAATAGAGATGCCAATGGTCCTTTGGCACAAGGCGAGGTGCACAGGTGCTGAGGACTTCGTAGGAGCAGCTGAAGATTTTGTAGCCAAGGGGACTGGAGCTGCTTGAGGAATTTGCCGCGAGGGCTTTGAAGAGCTGGGCCATGAGGGCATTGATGCAGAGGCACTGGGCTTGTGTGCAGGCTTCTTGGTCATAGCCTTTTAGGCTTGCTAGCAGAGGCCTCAGCAGCAGCAGCAGCAGCAGAGTCTTCGTTGAATTTCCTCACTGCTTCCTTGGCCACTTTGGCCAACTTGGCTTGCCGCTTGGCCCATTCATCAGGATAGTCCTCACCACGCTTGAGGCTGGTGGGATCAGTAATCTGGCCAGGTGCCAACGGAGGTCTTGGGCAAGGAGGGTGCAACGCGAATTTATTCATGTATTTAGGATTTACATATCTGTACTCCCTCCATTCTCGTGCCCATCTCCTCTCTATCTTCTGAATGCGCACCTTGCGCTCATTCTTTGTTTCCTCAGCAGGTGTGCAGTACCCTGCATAGATGTCATCGGGGATCTCAAATACTGTGTTGACTTCCAATCTCTTTCCTCCTTTCTGAGGTCTCTTACCATTAGCCATTTTCTTCAGCTGGGGAATTTTAACAACAGAGTTCTCTGACGAGGTATGGAATTTTTCTTCGAGGAACGCTGCAAATGAGTTAAGTTGATGAGAACCTAGTGATTCAGCAGCGGTCATGAGTACATGTGAACAGAGTATAGGTGCGAAGAATATGGAGAGGTCACATGCATTCTCAGAAGTGAAAAAAACAAGTTTGAGGAATTTGACCAGAGGTGTCTTGAGGAATTTCACTAAGCGTTCTTTGACTTAGGTTCCAGAGTTGTATAGATTGGAAAATCCACACAATTGAGGAATCTTGAAGAAAAACGTTGCTTAGAGAAACAGATCAAGAGCAGATGCATGTGAGGTGTTTACGAGTGTGGAAGTGAAGAATAAACACCTTTTGAAGATTTTGTGGAAATCGTCAGAATCAACAAGGCCAGTAAAAATAAATTTTATTTACCCTTGACGAAGAACACGACGAACTAGGAGTTGTAGATGGGAAGTTCATCTGTTCAGATATTCCACGCCCTAACTTGGCGGCGGAGTGAAGATTTCCACGGTCGGCGCGAATACGACGGCGACGAGGTCGAGGCAGTGAAGCTCTTCCTCACCGACAACGACGGAAGTAGCGGCGATGCTAGGTCAGAGAGCTCGAGAGAGGGGAGTGAGGTCAAGCGGGGTAAATGCGGTCTGAGGAGGGTGAGGAGTATTTATATCCGAGGTGAAAAACCGTTCGCCCGAGGAAAATGGACGAACGTGCCTCTGACCTTCTCATCCTAGCGACATAAGTCACCCACGTACAGTGAGGTGGAGATCGTGTGAGATTGTGGGTGAATAGAGTAACCTTATCGTGGGATGTGGAACGGTTAGAGCGGCAAAAGCCGAAAATTCAGATAAGATTATTTTAACGTTCCGTTCACAAATTATTCAGCTGACAAGGACACATTGAAGATTTTGAACGGATTTCAACTAGAACGCACATGAAGAATTTGTGAACAGACTAGGTTGAGTTTAGCATAGAGGGGGAAGGGTCCGATCACATTCACTTAGAAGAAAAGTCAAGTTGAAGAAATAGCTATAAGTGAATGTTGTAGAGGGCAGAAAACTCAATATATATATATATATATATATATATATATATATATATATGAAGAACAAAGACGGAAAGAGTGAAGGCTATGCAAAGTTGAAGAATTTGAACAACTGAGGAAATTCAAAACTAAAGAAAAATTCAAATTAAAGATTTTCAACTTTTGTTGGCGGCGTGACCCACCGTATAAGAATGATGATTTCAGACGCCGCGTACAATTGTCGTAGGGCTCTGAGAATCAAATTCTTCATTAATTGCTTCACACTTAGAGGGTTAGTCTTCATTGATTGAAGAAAAACGTTACTTCGTGTGTTGCACATCTAAGTCATCAATTTTGCATAAGTGTTAGGATGTGTGTCCTTTTCAAAGAACATTCGAAGATTCTAAGATATTTAGCTCACACCGCAACTTGCTAAATCTCTTCTCATCCAAGGGCTTTGTGAAGATATCGGCTAGCTATTCTTCAGTCTTCACGTGCTCGATAGAGATGTCGCCCTTCAACACATGATCTCGAAGAAAATGATGACGAATCTGGATGTGCTTTGTCTTCGAGTGCTGAACTGGGTTATGAGAAATCTTGATGGCACTCTCATTGTCACACTAGAGAGGCACATTCTTCACATTGATGTCGTAGTCCTTGAGGGTTTGCTTCATCCATAGCAATTGAGCACAGCACGAACCAGCAGCAATGTACTCAGCTTCAGCAGTAGAGAGTGATACATAGTTCTGTTTCTTCGAGGACCAACATACCAAGGAACGTTCGAGGAAATGGCATGTGCCTGATGTTGACTTGCGGTCCACACAATCACCATCATAGTCAGAGTTGGAATATCCAATGAGATCAAAAGACGAGCCCTTGGGGTACCATAATCTAAGTGTTGGAGTGTGAGCTAGATATCGAAAAATATGCTTCACAACCTTATGGTGTGATTCCTTTGGTGTAGCTTGAAAACGGGCATACATGCGAACACTAAGCATAATATCTGGCTTAGATGCACATAGATACAATAAAGAACCAATCATGGAGCGGTATACCTTCTGATCAAAGTCAATACCATTCTCATCAATGCATAGATGGCCATTTGTGGGCATAGGGATTTTGACGCCTTTGCACTCTTGCATGTCGAATTTCCTCAATACATCCTTGAGGTATTTCTCCTGAGATATGAAGATGTCGTTGTGCTGTTGACGTATTTGAAGACCAAAGAAGAATTTCAATTCTCCCATCATAGACATTTGATATTCTTCACTCATCATATAGGCAAATTCATCACTGTAATGTTGGTTAGTACAACCAAAGATGATATCATCAACATATATTTGGCACACAAATAATTCATCATCATTGGTTTTGGTGAAAAGAGTTGGGTCAAGTGAACCGGGTTTGAAGCCTTTCTTCATGATGAATTCCTTCAAAGTATCATACCACGCCCGAGGGGTCTGCTTGAGGCCATAGAGGGCCTTGTTGAGTCTGAAGACTTTGTCAGGATGCTTTGGCTCTTCAAAACCTGGGGCTTGAGCAACATATACTTCTTTACCAAGCTTACCATTGAGGAATGCACTTTTCACATCCATTTGATATAAGATGATATTATGATGGTTAGCATAAGCAAGTAATATGTGAATAGCCTCAAGTCTAGCAACAGGTGCAAAAGTTTCATCGAAATCAATTCCTTCAACCTGTGTGTAGCCTTGAGCTACAAGCCGTGCCTTATTCCTCGCCACAAGGCCATTTTCATCTTGCTTGTTGCGGTAGATCCATTTGGTGCCGATGATATTATGCTTGCATGGGTCTGGTCGCTTGACAAGTTCCCAGACATTGTTGAGCTCGAACTGATGTAATTCATCTTGCATTGCTTGAATCCACTCAGGCTTTAGAAATGCCTCATCTACTTTGGTGGGCTCTGTGATAGAGACAAAAGCAAAGTGCCCGCAAAAGTTAGACAAATGTGAAGCCTTTGAGCGTGTGGGAGGACCTGGTGCATTGATGTCGCTGATGATTTTCTCAATCTACACTTCATTTGCAATGCGAGGATGAGCGGTTGACGACGTTGAGTCGGCTCAGCATTTTCTTCAGAGCCATTTTCCTCAGGTGCACTAGCATGATGTTCTTCATGTTCTGGAATGACTTCTACAGCAGATTCTTCGGTAGGAATGACATCCTCAGTAGCCTTGAACTTGATGGATTCCTTAGGTTACTTTTCATCTAACACATGAGGTAGGTGCTCTCTTTGCGAGCCATTAGTTTCATCGAACCACACATCTACAGTTTCAACAACCTTGTGATGAACGGTGTTGAAGACTCAGAGGTGTCTTGAGTCCTTCTGTAACCAAGCATAAAACCTTCATGTGCTTTCGGTGCAAATTTAGAATTGTGATGAGGATCTTAATCCAACATTTAGCACCGAAGACTTTGAAATAACTCACATTGGGTTTCTTGTCAGTGAGGAGTTCATATGAGGTCTTTTTGAAGAATTTGTGAAGATATACCATTTTGATGATGTGGCGTGCAATATCAATTGCCTCAAGCCAGAAATGACGAGGCGTCTTGTATTCGTCAAGCATAGTGCGATCCATCTCAACAAGAGTCTTGTTCTTGCGCTCCACGACGCCATTCTGCTGAGGAGTATAAGGAGCAGATAATTCGTGAGTAATACCAAGTTCATCAAGATAGTTATTGATACGTCTCTAACGTATCTACTTTTCCAAACACTTTTGCCCTTGTTTTGGACTCTAACTTGCATGATTTGAATGAAACTAACCCGGATTGACGTTGTTTTCAGCAGAACTGCCATGATGTTGTTTTATGTGTAGAAAAGAGAAGTTCTTGGAATGTCCTGGAAATCCACGGAGGCACTTTTTGGAATTTATAAGAATTTTTGGCGAAAGAATTAATGCAGGGGGCCCACAGCCTGTCCACGAGACAGGGGGCGCCCCCCTAGGGCGCGGCTTCCTATCTCGTGGGCCCCCTGGACCTCCTCCGACCTCAACTCCAACTCCATATATTCCGTGTCAGGGAGAAAAAAATCAGAGAGAAGGTTTCATCGCGTTTTACGACACAGAGCCACCTCCAAGCCCTAATCTCTCTCGGGAGGGATGATCTGGAGTCCGTTCGGGGCTCCGGAGAGGGGGATTCGTCGTCGTCGTCATCATCAACCATCCTCCATCACCAATTTCATGATGCTCACCGCCGTGCGTGAGTAATTCCATCGTAGGCTTGCTGGACGGTGATGGGTTGGATGAGATTTACCATGTAATCAAGTTAGTTTTGTTAGGGTTTGATCCCTAGTATCCACTATGTTCTGAGATTAATGTTGCTATGACTTTGCTATGCTTAATGCTTGTCACTAGGGCCCGAGTGCCATGATTTCAGATCTGAACCTATTATGTTTTCATGAATATATGTGTGTTCTTGATCCTATCTTGCAAGTCTATAGTCACCTATTATGTGTTATGATCCGACAACCCCGAAGTGACAATAATCGGGATACTTCTCGGTGATGACCGTAGTTTGAGGAGTTCATGTATTCACTATGTGTTAATGCTTTGTTCCGGTTCTCTATTAAAAGGAGGCCTTAATATCCCTTAGTTTCCGTAAGGACCCCGCTGCAACGGGAGGGTCGGACAAAAGATGTCATACAAGTTCTTGATACGTCCATTTTGCATCATGCTTTTATATCGATATTTATCGCATTACGGGATGTTATTTCACGTTATGTCACAATACTTATGGCTATTCTCTCTTATTTTACAAGGTTTACATGAAGAGGGAGAATGCCGGCAGCTGGAATTCTGGGCTGGAAAAGGAGCAAATATTGAAGGCCTATTCTGCGCAACTCCAAAAGTCCTGAAACTCCATGGAATACCTTAAAATAAATAAAGAAAAATCATCGCCGAAGATGAAGGCCAGGGGGCCCACACCCTGCTCACGAGGGTGGGGGGCGCGCCCCCTCCCTCGTGGGCCCCCTAGTGGCTCTCCGACGTCCATCTTCTCCTATATGAAGTCTTTCGATGAGAAAAAAACCATAAGCAACCTTTCGGGACGAGACTCCGCCGCCACGAGGCGGAACCTTGACGGAACCAATCTAGGGCTCCGGCAGAGCTGTTCTGCCGGGGACACTTCCCTTCGGGAGGGGGAAATCATCGCCATCATCATCACCAACGCTCCTCTCATCGGGAGAGGGCAATCTCGATCAACATCTTCACCAGCACCATCTCATCTCCAAACCCTAGTTCATCTCTTGTATCCAATTCTTGTCTCCAAGTCCGGGATTCGTGCTAGTAGGTTGCTAGTAGTGTTGATTACTCCTTGTAGTTGATGCTAGTTGGTTTACTTGGTGGAAGATCATATGTTCAGATCCTTTATGCATATCATTACCCCTCTGATTATGAACATGAATATGCTTTGTGAGTAGTTACGTTTGTTCCTGAGGACACGGGAGAAGTCTTGCTATTAGTAGTCATGTGAATTTGGTATTCGTTCGATATTTTGATGAGATGTATGTTGTCTAACCTCTAGTGGTGTTATGTGAACGTCGACTACATAACACTTCACCATTATTTGGGCCTAGAGGAAGGCATTGGGAAGTAATAAGTAGATGATGGGTTGCTAGAGTGACAGAAGCTTAAACCCTAGTTTATGTGTTGCTTCATAAGGGGCTGATTTGGATCCATATGTTTCATGCTATGGTTAGGTTTACCTTAATACTTTTGTTGTAGTTGCGGATGCTTGCAATAGAGGTTAATCATAAGTGGATGTTTGTTCAAGTAAGAATAGCACCCAAGCACCGGTCCACCCACATATCAAATTATCAAAGTACCGAACGCGAATCATATGAGCGTGATGAAAACTAGCTTGACGATATTCCCATATGTCCTCGGGAGCGCTTTTCCTATTATAAGAGTTTGTTCCGGCTTGTCCTTTGCTACAAAAAGGATTGGGCCACCTTTATGCACCTTATTTACTTTTGTTACTTGTTGCTCGTTACAATTTACCTTATCACAAAACTATCTGTTACCACTTATTTCAGTACTTGCAGAGAATACCTTGCTGAAAACTGCTTATCATTTCCTTCTGCTCCTCGTTGGGTTCGACACTCTTACTTATCGAAAGGACTACGATAGATCCCCTATACTTGTGGGTCATCAAGACTCTTTTAAAGCGCCGTTCCGGGAGTGTAGCGCCTTTGGTAGGTGGAATTTGGTAAGGAAAAATTTATTTAGTGTGCTGAAATTTTCTGTCACTTGTTACTATGGAAAGTAATTGTCTGAGGGGCTTGTTCAGGGTATCTTCACCCCGTCCAGTAGAGCAAAGAGTTGATCCTCAACCTACTCAACCTACTGAACCTATTGAAAATAAAACTCCTTTTGAATTTCCTTCGGGTATGATGGAAAAACTGCTAGCTAACACTTTTGCAGGAGATGGAACAAAGCATCCTGACGAGCATCTACGCTATGTGGATGATATTTGTGGACTATTTAAGCTTGCAGGTATACCGATGATGTTGTTAAGAAGAAGGCTTTCCCTTTAACTTTGGAGGGAGGCGCATTGACATGGTATAGGCTATGTGATGATACGAGATCATGGAACTATAAAAGAGTGAAATTGGAATTTCATCAAAAGTATTACCCTATGCATCTTGTTCATCGTGATCGCAATTATATATATAATTTTTGGCCTCGCGAAGGAGAAAGCATCGCTCAAGCTTGGGGGAGGCTTAAATCAATGTTATATTCATGCCCCAATCATGAGCTCACAAGAGAAGTGATTATGCAAAGTTTTTATGCTCGGCTTTCTCATAATAATCAAACCATGCTCGATACTTCTTGTGCTGGCTCTTTTATGATGAAGACTATTGAATTCAGATGGAATTTATTGGATAGAATTAAACGCAACTCTGAAGATTGGGACCTCGACGAAGGTAAGGAGTCAGGTATGACACCTAAGTTTGATTGTGTTAAATCTTTTATGGATACCGATATTTTCCGTAAGTTTAGCACTAAATATGGACTTGACTCTGAGATAGTAGCTTCTTTCTGTGAATCTTTTGCTACTTATGTTGATCTCCCTAAGGAGAAATGGTTTAAATATCATCCTCCCATAGATGTAAAAGTAGCTGCACCTATTAAAGTTGAAGAAAATACTATCACTTATAATGATCCTATTGTTCCTACCTCTTATGTTGAGAAACCACCTTTCCCTGTTAGAGTAAAGGATCATGCTAAAGCTTCAACTGTTGTTCGTAAAAGCAATATTAGAACTTATACACCTCCTGAGCAAGTCAAAGTAGAACCTAATATTGCTATTGTTAAAGATCTCTTGTCTGATAATATTGATGGGCATGTCATTCAATTCTCTGGTGAAACTGCTAGAATTGCTAAACCCTGTGATAGAGATAAACATAGACCTGTGGTAGGCGTGCCTGTTATTTCTGTTAAAATAGGAGATCATTGTTATCATGGCTTATGCGATATGGGTGCTAGTGCTAGTGTTATACCCATTGACTTATATAAAGAAATTATGCATGATATTGCACCTATTTATTTAGAAGAAATTGATGTCACAATTAAGCTTGCCAATAGAGATACTATTTCACCAGTGGGAATTGTTAGAGATGTTGAAGTCTTGTGTGGGAAAACTAAATATCCTGCTGATTTTCTTGTTCTTGGTTCTCCACAAGATAGCTTTTGCCCCATTATATTTGGTAGACCCTTCTTGAATACTGTTAATGCTAAGATAGACTGCGAAAAGAATGTTGTTACTATTGGCTTGGATGATATGGTTCATGAGTTTAATTTCTCTAAATTTAGTAAACAACATCGTGAAGAAGAATTGCCTAGTAAGGATGAAATTATTGGTCTTGCTTCTATTTCCGTACCTCCTAGTGATCCTTTGGAACACTATTTGCTAGACCATGAAAATGAGATGTTCATGAATGAAAGAAGGGAAATAGATGAAGTATTCTTTAAACAAGAACCTATTCTGAAACACAATTTGCCTGTTGAAATCCAAGGATCCTCCTCCACCCAAGGGTGATCCGTGTTTGAGCTTAAACCGCTGTTCGATAATCTTAAGTATGCTTATCTTGATGAAAAGAAAATATATCCTGTTATTATTAGTGCTAACCTTTCAGAGCATGAAGAAGAAAGATTATTGAAAACTCTGAAGAAGCACCGTGCCGCTATTGGATATACTCTGGATGATATTAAGGGCATTAGTCCCACTCTATGTCAGCATAAAATAAATTTGGAAGCGGATGCCAAACCAGTTCGTGATCCTCAACGACGTTTGAATCCCAAAATGAAAGAAGTGGTAAGAAAAGAAATACTCAAGCTTCTGGAGGCAGGTATAATTTATCCCGTTGCTGATAGTCAGTGGGTAAGTCCTGTCCATTGTGTCCCTAAGAAGGGAGGCATTACTGTTGTCCCTAATGATAAAGATGAATTGATTCCGTAAAGAATTATCACAGGTTATAGGATGGTAATTGATTTCCGCAAATTAAATAAAGCTACTAAGAAAGATCATTACCCCTTACCTTTTATTGATCAAATGCTAGAAAGATTATGCAAACATACACATTATTGCTTTCTAGATGGTTATTCTGGTTTCTCTCAAATACCTGTGTCGGCTAAAGATCAATCAAAGACTACTTTTACATGCCCTTTTGGTACTTTTGCTTATAGACGTATGCCTTTTGGTTTATGTAATGCACCTGCTACCTTTCAAAGATGCATGATGGCTATATTCTCTGATTTTTGTGAAAAGATTTGTGAGGTTTTCATGGACGACTTTTGCGTCTATGGGTCCTCTTTTGATGATTGCTTGAGCAATCTTGATCGAGTTTTGCAGAGATGTGAAGAAACTAATCTTGTCTTGAATTGGGAAAAGTGTCACTTTATGGTTAATGAAGGTATTGTCTTGGGGCACAAAGTTTCTGAAAGAGGTATTGAAGTTGATAAAGCCAAGGTTGATGCTATTGAAAAGATGCCATGTCCCAAGGACATCAAAGGTATAAGAAGTTTCCTTGGTCACGCCGGATTTTATAGGAGGTTCATTAAGGACTTCTCAAAAATTTCTCGGCCTTTGACTAATTTATTACAAAAAGATGTACCATTTTTCTTTGATGATAATTGTGTAGAAGCATTTGAAATACTTAAGAAAGCATTAGTCTCTACACCTATTGCTCAGCCACCTGATTGGAATTTACCCTTTGAAATTATGTGTGATGCTAGTGATTATGCTGTAGGTGTTGTTCTAGGGCAAAGAGTTGATAAGAAGTTAAATGTTATCCATTATGCTAGTAAGACTCTAGACAATGCTCAAAGAAATTATGCTACTACCGAAAAGGAACTTTTAGCAGTTGTATTTGCTTGTGATAAATTCAGACCTTATATTGTTGATTCTAAAGTAACTATTCACACCGATCATGCTGCTATTAAATATCTTATGGAAAAGAAATATGCTAAACCTAGACTTATTAGATGGGTTCTCTTGCTGCAAGAATTTGATTTGCATATTGTTGATAGAAAAGGAGCTGAGAACCCGCTATGCATAACTTATCTAGGTTAGACAATGTTCTTGATGACCCACTACCTATTGATGATAGCTTTCCTGATGAACAATTAAATTTCGTAAGCACTTCTCGTAGCACTCCATGGTATGCTGATTATGCTAATTATATTGTTGCTAAATTTATACCGCCTAGTTTCACATACCAACAAAAGAAAAAGTTCTTTTATGATCTGCGACACTACTTTTGGGATGATCCACATCTTTATAAAGAAAGAGTAGATGGTGTTATTAGACGTTGTGTACCTGAGCATGAACAGGAACAGATCCTATGCAAGTGTCACTCCGAAGCTTATGGAGGACACCACGCTGGAGATAGAACTGCACATAAGGTACTGCAATCTGGTTTTTATTGGCCTACTCTCTTCAAGGATGCCCGTAAGTTTGTTTTGTCTTGTGATGAATGTCAAAGAATTGGTAATATTAGTAGACGTCAAGAAATGCCTATGAATTATTCACTTGTTATTGAACCATTTGATGTTTGGGGCTTTGATTATATGGGACCTTTTCCTGCCTCCAATGGATACACTCATATTTTAGTTGCTGTTGATTACGTTACTAAGTGGGTAGAAGCTATTCCAACTAGTAGTGCGGATCATAACACTTCTATTAAAATGCTTAAGGAAGTTATTTTTCCGAGGTTTGGAGTCCCTAGATATTTAATGACTGATGGTGGTTTACACTTTATTCATGGTGCTTTCCGTAAAATGCTTGCTAAATATGACGTTAATCATAGAATTGCATCTCCATATCACCCGCAGTCTAGTGGTCAAGTAGAATTGAGTAATAGAGAGCTCAAATTAATTTTGCAAAAGACTGTTAATAGTTCTAGAAAGAATTGGTCCAAGAAACTTGATGATGCATTATGGGCATATAGAACTGCATATAAGAATCCTATGGGTATGTCTCCGTATAAAATGGTTTATGGAAAAGCATGTCACTTACCTCTCGAATTAGAACATAAGGCATATTGGGCTATTAAAGAGCTCAACTATGATTTCAAACTTTCCGGTGAGAAGAGGTTATTTGATATTAGCTCACTTGATGAATGGAGAACCCAAGCCTATGAAAATGCCAAGTTGTTTAAAGAAAAAGTTAAAAGATGGCATGACAAAAGTATACAAAAGCGTGAGTTTAATGTAGGTGATTATATATTGCTATACAACTCTCGTTTAAGATTTTTTGCAGGAAAACTTCTCTCTAAATGGGAAGGTCCCTACTTTATCGAGGAGGTCTACCATTCCAGGGCCATAAAAATCAACAACTTCAAAGGCACAAATCTGAAGGTGGTAAACAGTCAAAGAATCAAACATTATATTTCAGATAATCCCATAAATGTTGAAACTAATATTATTGAAACCGTAACCCCGGAGGAATACATAAGGGACACTTTCCAGAACGTTCCAGACTCCGAAAAGGAATAGGTATGTGGTACGGTAAGTAAACCGACTCCAAAACAATTTTTCAGGCAATATCTCTCCGTTTTGGAATATTTAGAAAAATAGAAAAATAAGTAGCAGTCCGGGGAGGACACGAGGCCTCCACGAGGTGGAGGGCGCCCTACCCCGGGCGCGCCCCTACCTCGTGAGCACCTCGTGTGCCCTCCGGACTCCGTTTTCTTGCACGATACGTATTTTGTCGGTAAAAATTCATTATATATTCTCCGAAGGTTTTGACGACCGTATCACGCAAATATCCTCTGTTTTCGTTTCGAGCTGTTTCTGTTGCAGATTTGAGGATTCCGGAGACTCGATCATCCTTCTATGAGGGTGAGCCTATGCCATGGAAGGTGGACGACAAGCTTGCATCATCAATAACACCTCCACCGCCAACAGCAAAGAAGGAGACATAATCACATGGGTATGGGCACTCCCCTTGGCAACTGCCAAGCTTGGGGGAGGTGCCCTGGTATCGTATCACCATCACAACTCCTATCTTTACCGTTTTTCTTAGTTCGATCCTATTAGTAGTATCTTGATATAGTAGAATAAAGTCATGGCATGATCTAGTTTTGAAGTTTTGCTTTATGATCCCTCTATGCAATCAAGTCCGTGAGCTATATATAATAAAGATTAGTGTTGAGTCAAGGGCTTGATTACTTTGCCATGATCTTGAGTGAATAAAAGAAAAGAATAAAAGAAACAAAGAGTTCATATTGATCTTATTGAAAGTAATAACTTCACATAGAAAGAGTATGATGATTAAAAGTTGTTGGGAGTTGGCAAATATAGCTTTGGTCATCGTTGCAATTAATAGGAAGTAATAAGGAGAGAGAGGTTTCACATATAGATATATTATCATTGACATCTTTTATGATTGGGAGCACTCATTAAAATATGACATGCTAAAGAGTTGATGTTGGACAAGGAAGACAACGTAATGAGTTATGTTTTCTTATATCTGAGACAAAGTATATTGTCATGGATCTCCTAACATGTTGAGCTTGACTTTCCCCCTCATGCTAGCCAAATTCTCAGCACCAAGTAGAGATACTACTTGTGCTTCCAAATACCCTTAAACCAGTTTATCCATGAGAGTCCACCATATCTACCTATGGATTGAGTAAGATCCTTCAAGTAAGTTGTCATTGGTGCAAGCAATAAAAATTGCTCTCTAAATATGCATGACTTATTAGTGCAGAGAAATAAGCTTTGTACGAACTTGTTGTGGAATTAATAAAAGCGACGGACTGCATAATAAAGTTCCACATACAAGGGGCAATATAAAGTGACGTTCTTTTGCATTAAGATTTTGTGCATCCAACCATAAAAGCGCATGGCAACCTCTGCTTCCCTTTGCGAAGGGCCTATCTTTTATTATTATCCCTTACCTTATGCAAGAGTCACGGTGATCTTCACCTTTCCTTTTCATTTTATCCTTTGGCAAGCCCAGCATGTTGGAAAGAACATGATATATATATATATATATATATATATATATATATATATATATATATATATATATATATATATATCTAATTGGATGTAGGGAAGCATGAATTATTATTGTTGACATTACCCTTCGTAAAAGGTTGTGGGGCAAAACTATAAGCCCTATCTTTCTCTCGTGTCCGTTAAAACTCCGTAACCACAAGTATTGTGTGAGTGTTAGCAATTATGAAGGACTAAGTGATAGTTGAGTATGTGGACTTGATTTTAAGCTCTGACATAGACTCTTCCGATGTTATGATAAATTGCAATTGCTTCAATGACTGAGGGTATAATTTGTTGGTGCTCAATAAGGTTTCTGATTCATACTTTGGCTTTGTGAAAAGATCATCACTTGAACATAAGTAATCATATGACAAATTGATATATGTTGTTATTATGAGAATAATCATGATGACTTCATGTCCGTATTTTATTTTTATCGACGCCTCAACCTCTAAACATCAGGACATATTTATTGTTATCGGCTTTTCGCTTGAGGACAAGTGAGGTCTAAGCTTGGGGGAGTTGATAAGTCCATTTTGCATCATGCTTTTATATCGATATTTATCGCATTATGGGCTGTTATTTCACGTTATGTCACAATACTTATGGCTATTCTCTCTTATTTTACAAGGTTTACATGAAGAGAGAGAATGCCGGCAGCTGGAATTCTGGGCTGGAAAAGGAGCAAATATTGAAGGCCTATTCTGTGCAACTCCAAAAGTCCTGAAACTCCACGGAATACCTTAAAATAAATAAAGAAAAATCGTCGCCGAAGATGAAGGCCCGGGGCCCACACCCTGCTCACGAGGGTGGGGGCGCGCCCCCTCCATCGTGGGCCCCCTGGTGGCTCTCCGACGTCCATCTTCTCCTATATGAAGTCTTTCGATGAGAAAAAAACCATAAGCAACCTTTCGGGACGAGACTCCGCCGCCACGAGGCGGAACCAATCTAGGGCTCCGCAGAGCTGTTCTGCCGGGGACACTTCCCTCTGGGAGGGGTAAATCATAGCCATCATCATCACCAACGCTCCTCTCATCGGGAGAGGGCAATCTCCATCAACATCTTCACCAGCACCATCTCATCTCCAAACCCTAGTTCATCTCTTGTATCCAATTCTTGTCTCCAAGTCCGGGATTAGTGCTAGTAGGTTGCTAGTAGTGTTGATTACTCCTTGTAGTTGATGCTAGTTGGTTTACTTGGTGGAAGATCATATGTTCAGATCCTTTATGCATATTATTACCCCTCTGATTATGAACATGAATATGCTTTGTGAGTAGTTACGTTTGTTCCTGAGGACACGGGATAAGTCTTGCTATTAGTAGTCATGTGAATTTGGTATTCGTTCGATATTTTGATGAGATGTATGTTGTATAACCTCTAGTGGTGTTATGTGAACGTCGACTACATAACACTTCACCATTATTTGGGCCTAGAGGAAGGCATTCGGAAGTAATAAGTAGATGATGGGTTGCTAGAGTGACAGAAGCTTAAACCCTAGTTTATGTGTTGCTTCGTAAGGGGCTGATTTGGATCCATATGTTTCATGCTATGGTTAGGTTTACCTTAATACTTTTGTTGTAGTTGCGGATGCTTGCAACAGAGGTTAATCATAAGTGGGATGTTTGTTCAAGTAAGAACAACACCCAAGCACCGGTCCACCCACATATTAAATTATCAAAGTACCGAACGCGAATCATATGAGCGTGATGAAAACTAGCTTGACGATATTCCCATATGTCCTCGGGAGCACTTTTCCTATTATAAGAGTTTGTTCCGGCTTGTCCTTTGCTACAAAAAGGATTGGGCCACCTTGCTGCACCTTATTTACTTTTGTTACTTGTTGCTCGTTACAATTTACCTTATCACAAAACTATCTGTTACCACTTATTTCAGTACTTGCAGAGAATACCTTGCTGAAAACCGCTTATCATTTCCTTCTGCTCCTCGTTGGGTTCGACACTCTTACTTATCGAAAGGACTACGATAGATCCCCTATACTTGTGGGTCATCAGTTCTTTTCCATAAGCACGTATGACTATTTACGGAATACATGCCTACTTTACATTGATGAATTGGAGCTAGTTCTATATCACCCTATGTTATAGCTATTGCATGAGGAATCGCATCCAGCATAATTATCCATCAATAATCCATTGCCTACGAGCTTTTCATATATTGTTCTTCGCTTATTTACTTTTCCGTTGCTACTGTTACAAATACTACAAAAACCCAAAAACATTTATCTTTACTTTTGCTACCGTTACCTTTATTATCATATCACTTTTGCTACTAAACACTTTGCTGCAGATACTAAGTTATCCAGGTGTGGTTGAATTGACAACTCAACTGCTAATACTCAAGAATATTCTTTGGCTCCCCTTGTGTCGAATCAATAAATTTGGGTTGAATACTCTACCCTCGAAAGCTGTTGCGATCCCCTATACTTGTGGGTTATCAAGACTAATTTCTGGCACCGTTGCCGGGGAGCATAGCTCTATTCTCTGAGTCACTTGGGATTTATATCTGTTGATCACTATGAAGAACTTGAAAGACGCTAAAACCAAGATTTTGCCCTCAACTACGAGGGGAGGTAAGGAACTGCCATCTAGCTCTGCACTAGATTCTCCTTTCATTATTAGTAGGCTTGCGACACCTAAACCTACTACTGCTATGAATTCTGATATGTCGCATGTTATTTATGATGCCACTTCTGCTATGCATGATGAAACTACTTCTGTGCGTGATACTACTTTGCCATTAGGTGAATTTCTTGATGAACAACTTGCTAGAGTTAGGGAATGAAATTATCAAGATCCTATTATCGATGATAGTGATGATGAAGGTTCCCCAATGATTATGTATTACCTGTTGTTCCTAAGGGTTATGTTATGAATGAAAAAGCTGCTATGGAAATCCTTGCTTGCAATGATGGAAATGATCTTAAGAAATTATTAGCTAAATGGAAGCACCAGTCTCTTAATGCTAGAATGAAACACAATCCTGCTTTTGCTACTTCACCTATCTGTGTTACTGATAAGGATTATGAATTCTCTGTTGATCCTGATATTATTACTTTAGTTGAATCTGATCCTTTTTATGGTCTTGAATCTGAAATTGTTGTGGCACATCTTACCAAGTTGAATGATATAGCCACCTTGTTTACTAATGATGAGAAGTCTCGCTATTTATATATCCTTAAGATATTTCCGTTCTCATTAAAGGGTGATGCTAAGACTTGGTATAATTCTCTTGCTCCTGGTTGTGTGCGTAGTCCCTGTGATATGATTTATTACTTCTCGCTAAATATTTCCTGCTCATAAGAAACAAGCTGCCTTATGGAAATATATAATTTTGTGCAAATCAAAGAAGAGAGTCTCCCACAAGCTTGGGGGAGGCTTCTCCGGTTACTTAATGCTTTGCCTGATCATCCTCTTAAGAAAAATGAAATACTTGATATCTTTTACAATGGACTAACCGATGCTTCCAAGGACTACTTGGATAGTTGTGTTGGTTGTGTTTTCAGGGAAAGAACAGTCGACGAAGCTGAAATACTATTGAATAATATGTTGACTAATGAAAATAATTGGACTCTTCCCGAGCCAGTTCCTGAAGTAATTCCTGAACCAATTGAGCCAACTCCTGAGCCTATTCCTAAACCCACTCCGAAGAAGAGAGGTGTTTTATTTCTCAGTCCTGAAGATATGCAAGAGGCAAAGAAATCAATGAAAGAAAAAGGTATTAAAGCTAAAGATGTTAAGAATTTACCACCTATTGAAGAAATACATGGTCTTAATATACCGCCTGAAGAACCACATTGTCTTGATAACCCGACACAGGTAGTAAAGGTAAATTCTCTCTATAGACTTGATAAACTTGAAATACCCTCTACTAAATTTCATAGCCCATGCTTAGATGAGTTTGACGACTTTATGGCTAGACAAGAAATTTTTAATGCTTATGTTGGTAGAGAGTTAAATAATAATGCTTTCGAGATAGGATGCGTAGGTGATAATCTGGCTAGAGTTAAAGATGAACTTCACCGCATTAGCAAATATGCTTCTATGGTTGCTACTCAAGCTGAGCAAGTACTCAAAGCTCAAAATGATTTGCTTGATGAATTAAATAATAAAAATGACTTTGCTGTTAGAGTGGCTACTAGAACTGGTAGAATGACTCAGGAACCTTTGTATCCTGAAGGCCACCCTAGGAGAATCGAGCAGGATTCTCAGAGAAATAATTTAGAGGCACCTAGTTCTTCTAAAAAGAAGAAAAAGAAAAATGATAGGACTTTGCATGCTTCTAGTGAACCTACTGTAGACACACCTGAGAATCCCAATGATATTTCTATTTCTGATGTTGAAACACAATCAGGTGATGAACATGAACCTAGTGATAATGTTAATAATAATGTTCATGTTGATGCTCAACGTAGCAAAGACAATGATGTAGAGATTGAACCTGCTGTTGATCTTGATAACCCACATCAAAGAATCAACGTTATGATAAGAGAGATTTTGTTGTTAGGAAGCACGGTAAAGAAAGAGAACCATGGGTTCAAAAACCCATGCCCTTTCCTCCTAAACCATCCAAGACAAAGGATGATGAGGATTTTGAGCGCTTTGCTGAAATGATTAGACCTATTTTCTTACGTATGCGCTTAACTGATATGCTGAAAGTAAACCCTTATGCTAAGTATATGAAGGATATCATTACAAATAAAAGCAAGATACAGGAAGCTGAAATTTCCACCATGCTTGCTAATTACACTTTTAAGGGTGGAATACCAAAGAAACTTGGAGATCCGGGTGTTCCAACTATACCTTGCTCCATTAAAAGAAATTATGTTAGAACTGCTTTATGTGATCTTGGAGCTGGAGTTAGTGTTATGCCTCTCTCTTTATATCGTAGACTTGAATTGAATAAGTTGACACCTACTGAAATATCTTTGCAAATGGCTGATAAATCAAATGCTATACCTATCGGTATTTGTGAGGATGTGCCTGTTGTGGTTGCAAATGTCACTATCTTAACGGACTTTGTTATTCTTGATATTCCTGAGGACGATAGTATGTCTATTATCCTTGGTACACCTTTTCTTAATACTGCAGGGGCTGTTATTGATTGCAACAAAGGCAATGTCACTTTTCATGTTAATGGTAATGAGCATACGGTACATTTTCCGAGGAAACAATCTCAAGTCCATAGCATCAATTCTATTGAAAAAGTTCCAACTATCATTTTTGGAGGTTTTGAATTTCCTCTTCCTACTGTCAAGAAAAAGTATGATATTCTTATTGTTGGGGATTTTCATATCTCCGTTGAGGTAACTTAGTGTTATTCGAAATTTCCCCAGTTCCGTGTTATTCGGAAGGAATTTGTTAACAAGACTTGATCAACCTTGTTAGTGGGTTCATTTTGATGATCACGAGATGGATGAAACTAGAAGGCACAACCTTCTATACCCTCTTTTTACTTTCTGTTATTTAGAATAAATAAAGCAAAAATAGTATTATCTGTCTGTTTTCTGAATTACCCGTGCATTAAAAAATAGTCCAAAAATAAAAGTGCTCCAAATGCCCTGCAAATCTAGTATGATTTTTTCTGGAATATTTGAGGATTTTAGGCACTGAAAACACTACAGAAGGGGCAAGCACCAGGCCACGGGAGAGGAGGGCGCGCCCCCCTGTAGGGCGCGCCCCCTGTCTCGTGGGACCCTGGTGGCCCTCCTCCACTTATGCCAGCACCCACACACTTTATCTTCTACCCAAAAAATCCCCATCCAGCTCAAGCACGAGTTCTAGCTCGTTTTGCTGCGATTTTCGATCTCTTAGCTCAAAGCTCCATTCGCAAAATTGCTTTGGGAGATTGTTGCTTGGTATGTGACTCATCCATTGGTCCAATTAGTTTTTGTTCTAGTGCTTTATTCATTGCAAATTTTTGCTGCATAGGTGACCATGTTCTTGAGCTTGCATGTTAATTTTTGAGGTCCCAAGCAATTCCAATGCATGATATAGGCTCTAGGCACTTGTAGGAGTAGTTTCTATCAATCTTGTTTAGTTTTATTCACTTTTATTTTGAAGTTACTAAAAATTCAGAAATTTTCAGAAAATGTTAAGGAGGCTTTTTAAAGGCTCTTCTAGCCAAAGCTCTCAGGAAAAACAAGCCAAAGAGAAGGAAAAAGCCAAGTATAATCTTCCTCGCTTAGCGGAAGTACGGTCGTACGAATGGCCATGTGAGGATTTCTTGAAAGAAGCCGGAATTCATGAAGACTTTTATGCTTTAATCGAGACTGCAGGCCTCACCGGTTTCATGAACGACTGAATCGATCAGTATCTCTTACTCACCAATACTTTCGTGCAAAACTTTTATTATTATCCTAAGAAATCACCACCTGCAGTATCATTTCATTTATATGATGAATTCAAAGAAATGTCTTTACGTCATTTTTGCGCGGTATGTAGGATACCTTATGAGGGTGAATTAGATGAACCCCATCGTGAAGATGTGGGTGGCTTTGTTAATACTATTGTTGTAGAGGAGCCAAAGAAGGGCTCCGAGGCGAATGTCTCTAGCATACACTTTCCTGTTTTACGCTACTTTGCCATATTTGCTAGTAGATGCTTGAGTGGTCGTGGAAATAGTGGAAATTTGAGCGTTCCAGATATTATTATTCTTCAACATGCTTTGCTTGGGGACAATACTTTTAGTATAGGTGCCGTCGTTGCTAAACGACTAGCCCTGAATCGTACAAAAGGCCCCATATTTGGAGGTATCTATGCGGCACGTCTTGCTGAACATTTTCAGATACCCATTAGGCACCATGAGGAGGATGAGATAAAGTTGCATCCTCACATCTTAGATTACAAGAGCATGGTAGCACACAAGTTTATTGTTGACAATGAAGAGAAGATGCTCTTGTATAGACTTAGATTCAATAAGAAACACTTTGAGTTTATTATTTTGCCTGCATCTCTGTTGTTTGATTTGCTTGCAGAAAATCATCTTGTCACGCCAGAAGCGGTGAACAATCATCGAGCTCAAGCTTTTACTCCAGAACCTGAACCTGAGCCGGAACCTGAGTTGGACCCTTATCGTGCATCATCTGTCCAGTGGGATCCGGAGATGACCAACCAGTGGTATCCTGATTACACCTCCCACTACATCGGGGAGAGTAGCAGCGGTCCTTGGTATTAGACCAACTTAGTCCAAAAGCCTAAGCTTGGGGGAGTATGTATCTCTCATCGACTTTACATTCATGTTCACACACTAGTCGTCGGTGCTCATACTCTTTCATTGTATTATCCATGCTAGTTTAATTTTCTTTTTCTAGTTTTCTTCTTGTGCGTTTGATAAACCTTAAGAAAAACCAAAAAAATTAGTTAGTTTAATTTCCATTCTTGTAGTAGAAATTAAAATGAAAACCCAAAAAGATTTCTCGTTCTCCTTTTTACTTGTTGGGAGCTTTCCCGTGTAAATAGTTTTATTTTCTTTTCTTTCCTTTGGGGGTCGAGAAGACCATATTGAAAATGCTTAGTGGCTCTCATATGCATGATTGTTTATTTAACTTAGAGCCCATATTACCCTGTCTTCTCTCTTGAGTTGAATGCTTGCAGATTCCAGCTTAGTCCAATGCACTTGCACTCTTATTATTATACACATCGTTCGGTCGTGCAAGTGAAAGGCAATAATGACGATATATGATGAACTTATTGGGATGAGAAAAGCTGGTATGAACTCGACCTCTCTTGTTTTTGTAAATATGATGATTCATCGTTCCCGAGTCAGCTATTATGACGTAAACATATTTGCAATGACATTTAGAGATTATAGTTACTTGTGCCATGCTTGATTAGCTATGAGTTACAATGGTTTACCTTGCGTGCCAACATGCTATTAGAATGATTATGATGTGCTATGATGGGATGGTATCCTCCTTTGAATAAATTGAGTGACTCGACTTGGCACATGTTCACGCATGTAGTTGAATCAAATCAATATAGCCTTCACGATATTTATGTTCATGGTGGATTATATCCTACTCATGCTTGTACTCGGTGTGAATTAATTTTAATGCATGCTTACGACTGTTGTCGCTCTCTCAGTTGGTCGCTTCCCAGTCTTTTGCTAGCCTTCACTTGTACTAAGCGGGAATACTGCTTGTGCATCCAAACTCCTTAAACCCCAAAGTTGTTCCATATGAGTGCACTATACCTTCCTATATGCGGTATTTACCTACCGTTCCAAGTAAATTTGTATGTGCCAAACTCCAAACCTGCAAATGAAATTATGTTTTGTATGCTTGAGCAGCTCATGTTTCAACTAGGGCTGCCTATATCTTCCATGCTAGGTGGGTTATTCTCAAGAGGAGTGGACTCCGCTCCTCATTCACGAGAAAGGGCCGGTAACCGGGATGCCCAGTCCCATGATCCAAAAAGATCAAAGCAAATCAAAATAATTATACAAAACTCCCCCAGGGCTGTTGTATGTTGGAGGCACTCGTTGTTTCGAGCAAGCCATGGATTGATGCTTGTTGGTGGTTGGGGGAGTATAAACCTTTACCATTCTATTTGGGAACCGCCTATAATGCATGTAGTATGGAAGATACAGCCATCGCATAGTTGTTGCGTTGACAGCAAAAGTATGCCGCTCAAAATGTTATTCAATCTCTATTTTAAAATCGAGCTCTAGCACCTCTAAAAATCCCTGCTCCCCTCTGCGAAGGGCCTATCTATTTACTATTATGTTGAGTCATCACCCTTCTTATTAAAAGCACCAGCTGGAGATTATTATTGATTTATATTGGGTATGACTTGACTGGATCTCTTTTACCATGAATTACAATGTTTAGTCAGTCCTTGATCTTTAAAGGTGCTCTGCATTTATGTTTCGCGGTCTCAGAAAGGGCTAGCGAGATACCATTTTGTTATATCATGTTATGATTGTTTTGAGAAAGTGTTGTCATCCGAGTTTTATTATTATGGCTCGCTAGCCGATTATGCTATTGATATGAGTAATTGTGAGACCTGTGTTATTGTGAGTATGGTTAGTTCATAATATTTGCTGAAAATTGAATGCTGGCTTTTCATGTTTACAACAACAAGAGAAAACAAAGTTGTTAAAAGTTTTTCTTTATCACTTTTAGTTTATCAACTGAATTGCTTGAGGGCAAGCAAAGGTTTAAGCTTGGGGGAGTTGATACGTCTCCAACGTATCTACTTTCCCAAACACTTTTGCCCTTGTTTTGGACTCTAACTTGCATGATTTGAATGAAACTAACCCGGACTGACGCTGTTTTCAGCAGAACTGCCATGATGTTGTTTTATGTGTAGAAAAGAAAAGTTCTCGGAATGTCCTGGAAATCCACGGAGGCACTCTTTGGAATTTATAAGAATTTTTGGCGAAAGAATTAATGCCAGGGGGCCCACATCCTGTCCACGAGACAGGGGGCGCCCCCCTAGGGCGCGGCCTCCTATCTCATGGGCCCCTGGACCTCCTCCGACGTCAACTCCAACTCCATATATTCCGTCTCGGGGAGAAAAAAATCAGAGAGAAAGTTTCATCGCGTTTTACGACACGGAGCCGCCGCCAAGCCCTAATCTCTCTCGGGAGGGCTGATTTGGATTCCGTTCGGGGCTCCGGAGAGGGGGATTCGTCGCCGTCGTCATCATCAACCATCCTCCATCACCAATTTCATGATGCTCACCACCGTGCGTGAGTAATTCCATCGTAGGCTTGCTGGACGGTGATGGGTTGGATGAGATTTACCATGTAATCAAGTTAGTTTTGTTAGGGTTTGATCCCTAGTATCCACTATGTTCTGAGATTGATGTTGCTATGACTTTGCTATGCTTAATGCTTGTCACTAGGGCCCGAGTGCCATGATTTCAGATCTGAACCTATTATGTTTTCATGAATATATGTGTGTTCTTGATTCTATCTTGCAAGTCTATAGTCACCTATTATGTGTTATGATCCGACAACCCCGAAGTGACAATAATCGGGATACTTCTCGGTGATGACCGTAGTTTGAGGAGTTCATGTATTCACTATGTGTTAATGCTTTGTTCCGGTTCTCTATTAAAAGTAGGCCTTAATATCCCTTAGTTTCCGTAAGGACCCCGCTGCAACGGGAGGGTAGGACAAAAGATGTCATACAAGTTCTTTTCCATAAGCACGTATGACTATTTACGGAATACATGCCGACATTACATTGATGAATTGGAGCTAGTTCTATATCACCCTATGTTATAGCTATTGCATGAGGAATCGCATCCGGCATAATTATCCATCACTGATCCATTGCCTACGAGCTTTTCATATATTGTTCTTCGCTATTTACTTTTCCGCTACTATTGTTACAACTACTACAAAAACCCAAAACATTTATCTTTACTTTTGCTACCGTTACCTTTATTATCATATCACTTTTGCTACTAAACACTTTGCTGCAGATACTAAGTTATCCAGGTGTGGTTGAATTGACAACTCAACTGCTAATACTCAAGAATATTCTTTGGCTCCGCTTGTGTCGAATCAATAAATTTGGGTTGAATACTCTACCCTCGAAAGCTGTTGGGATCCCCTATACTTGTGGGTTATCAGTTATCAAGACCAGTATTCTTGAACTCGGTCCCATTTTCACTTCTGATGTGCTTGATCTTCACACCAAAATTTGTTGAAGCCCTCGAGGAAAATCATTTGAAGACATCCTGCACTTCATATTTGTAAGTGACGATATGCACCCATGTGTAACAAGAATAGTCATCAACAATAACAAATCCATATAATGATGCAGCATTGATGAATGTGGCATAATGAGTAGGGCCAAATAGATCCATGTGAAGCAATTCAAATGGACGAGTGGTGGTCATGATGGTCTTTGAGGGATGATTGGCCTTGGTCATCTTTCCAGCTTCACAAGCTCCACACAGGTGATCCTTGAGGAATTTGACATCCTCGATGCCAATGATATGCTTCTTCTTCGCGAGAGTGTGCAAGTTCCTCATGCCAGCATGACCAAGTCGTCGATGCCATAGCCAGCCTTCTGAAGCTTTTGCAAGTAGGCATGTGGCAGGTTGTGGTCCTGTAGATAAATCAATAATATACAAGTCTCCTCTCCTAAAGCCTTCGAAGACTTTGGAATGGTCAGCTTCCATGATCACAACACAACGATACTTGCCAAAGACAACAACCATATCAAGATCACAAAGCATTGAGACAGACATGAGGTTGTATCCTAAGGACTCGACAAGCATGACTTTGTCCATGTGTCGATCCTTTGAGATCGCAACCCTACCTAGACCCAATACCTTGCTTTTTCCTTTGTCAGCATAGGTGATATGCTTCAGATGCAATGGAGATAAAGCAGTGTCCATCAATAGGTTCCGGTCACCAGTCATATGATTTGTACATCCACTGTCGAGGACCCACTCAGTGGCTTTGGGTTGATCATCCTGCAGATGAATTAGTGCATCTTACGAACTCATATACTTCATCAATGAAGAATATGACATCAGATTCATCAGATCAATTTCATCAAGCAATAGAACAGATAAAACGGTATAAGGACGTGAGAAATGAAAATTCATTTCTTCATGATTAGCTTGCGTCCTTTAAAGCATTATTCAGGACTCCAGCAAATTCTTTAGACGTTTTAAGTTCGTCTGGAGACCTAACCCTGCATAAGAGATTAGTTATTTTTCTTCACCACCCACATCTGGAGGGGTGGCAAAGAGTTCATCATTCTGCGAGCTCCATAAGAGAAAGGTGGCATAGACGCCAATCCACTTCGTTCACATAAGAGGGGTTAGATTAAGCATATGAATAAGCAGAGAAATTCTTCGAGGACTTATGAACATAATGGTTTGAAGAATAATGCACATATTCATAGCCCTTAGATCTTTCCCGCGAAATAGAAGTGTTAGCATGATGATGTTCATATGAGGACTTTGATCCATATGAGGAATTTAATCTACGTGAGGAATGTGGTCCATATGAGGACTTTGGTCCATATGAAGAATTTGATCTGGGGTTCTTTTTCTTCACAGGTGGTGTCATGATGACATTCACCTGAAGACTTTCAAGGCACCTTTTGGGAACCCAGATTTTCTTCATAGGGGGACCGTTCCTGCAGTTAATGCCAACATATCTAGCAAATACTTCACCATTCAGATTTTTGAATATTTTATAGTTGGAGTCAAATGACTCATCAGAAGAATATGAAGATTCACACGTAAAGCCAGATAAAGTAGATGGATCTACGGGAGGTCCCTTTGCAGCAACCCATGAGGTTTTGGGATACTGCTCAGGTTTCCAGTAGGTCCCATCAGCATTGAGTTTCCTCTCAAAGGAAATACCCTCTTTCCTAGGGTTCCTGTTGAGGATCTGCTTTTTAAGCACATCACAAAGTCCCTGATGCCCTTTGAGGCTTTTGTACATGCCTGTTGTTGGGGAACATAGTAATTTCAAAATTTTCCTACGCACACGCAAGATCATGGTGATGCATAGCAAGGAGAGGGGGAGTGTATCTTCATACCCTTGAAGATCGCTAAGCGGAAGCGTTTATCAACGCTGTTGATGTAGTCGACGCCTTCACGATCCGACCGATCCAAGTACCGAACGCACGGCACCTCCGAAGTTCTCGCACACGCTCAGCTCGATGACGCCCTCGCCTTCTCAATCCAGAAGAAGGCGAAGTAGTAGATGAGTTCCGCAGCACGACGGCGTGGGACGGTGTTGGTGAAGAACATCTTCGCAGGCTTCGCCTAAGCACTACGGAAACTATGACGGAGGATAAACTAGAGGGGACGGGGTTGCCGCACACGGCTTGGTGTTTCTTGATGTGTCTTTGGTGCTAGCCCTGCCCTCTATTTATATGTTGAGCCACAGGGTCGAAACTTGAGTAAAAGCCTCCTCAAAGTCGGTTTTGCCCGAAAGGCAAGAGTCCTACACGGACTCCAGGGCTAGACGCCAGGGTTCTCGGCGTCTACCCCCTAGACGTCAGGGTTCCTGGCGTCTAGCCTCTGGTCTCCGCAAAACTTCCTTTTGCACTTTCCAAAAGCCTCGTGGGATTTCCCCTTTGGCCCAAATAACGTGTTCTCGTACACAAACATTTCGGGAAACATCCGGAACCCCTTCCGGTGAATTCCGGAACCCTTCCGGAGATCAAACACTATTATCCCATATATCAAACTTTATCTCCGGACCATTCCGGAGTTCCTTGTCATGTCCATGATCTCATCCGGGACTCCGAACAACATTCGGTCACCAACATACATAACTCATATAATACTATATCGTCAACGAAACGTTAAGCGTGCGGACCCTACGGGTTCGAGAACTATGTAGACATGACCGAGACACGTCTCCGGTCAATAACCAATAGCAGGACCTGGATGCCCATATTGGCTCCCACATATTCTACGAAGATCTTTATCGGTCAAACCGCAAAACAACATACGTTGTTCCCTTTGTCATCGGTATGTTGCTTGCCCGAGATTTGTTCGTCGGTATCTCAATACCTAGTTCAATCTCGTTACCGACAAGTCTCTTTACTCGTTATGTAATGCATCATTCCGTAACTAACTCATTAGCTACATTTCTTGCAAGGCTTATAGTGATGTGAATTACCAAGAGGGCCCAGAGATACCTCTCCGACAATCGGAGTGACAAATCCTAATCTCGAAATACGCCAACTCAACAAGTACCTTCGGAGACACCTGTAGAGCTCCTTTATAATCACCCAGTTACGTTGTGACGTTTGGTAGCACACAAAGTGTTCCTCCGGTAAACGGGAGTTGCATAATCTCATAGTCATAGGAACATGTATAAGTCATGAAGAAAGCAATAGCAACATACTAAACGATCAAGTGCTAAGTTAACGGAATGGGTCAAGTCAATCACATCATTCTCCTAATGATGTGACCCCGTTAATCAAATGACAACTCATGTCCATGGCTAGGAAACTTAACCATCTTTGATTCACGAGCTAGTCAAGTAGAGGCATACTAGTGACACTATGTTTGTCTATGTATTCACACATGTATCAAGTTTTCGGTTAATACAATTCTAGCATGAATAATAAACATTTATCATGAAATAAGGAAATAAATAATAACTTTATTATTGCCTCTAGGGCATATTTCCTTCAGTCTCCCACTTGCACTAGAGTCAATAATCTAGTTCACATCGCCATGTGATTTAACACCAATATTCATATCTGTATATGATTAACACCCATAGTTCACATCGTCATGTGACCAACACCCAAAGGGTTTACTAGAGTCAATAATCTAGTTCACACTGCAATGTGATTAACACCCAAAGATTACTAAGGTGTGATCATGTTTTGCTCGTGAGAGAAGCTTAGTCAACGGGTCTGTCACATTCAGAGCCGTATGTATTTTGCAAATATTCTATGTCTACAATGCTCTGCACAGAGCTACTCTAGCTAATTGCTCCCACTCTCAATATGTATCCAGATTGAGACTTAGAGTCATCTGGATCGGTGTAAAAGCTTGCACCTATGTAACTCTTTACGACGGGCTCTTTTATCACCTCCATAATCGAGAAATATTTCCTTAGTCCTCACTAAGGATATTTTTTACCAATGTCCAGTGATCTACTCCTAGATCACTATTGTACTCCCTTGCCAAATTCAGAGCAAGGTATACAATAGGTCTGGTACATAGCATAGCATACTTTATAGAACCTATAACTGAGGCATAGGGAATGACTTTCATTCTCTTTTCTATTTTCTGCCGTGGTCGGGATTTGAGTCTTACTCAATTTCACACCTTTGCAACACAGGCAAGAACTCTTTCTTTGACTGTTCCATGTTGAACTACTTTAAAATCTTGACAAGGTATGTACTTATTGAAAAACTTATCAAGCGTCTTGATCTATCTCAATAGATCTTGATGCTCAATATGTAAGTAGCTTTACTGAGGTCTTTCTTTTAAAGAACTCCTTTCAAATACTCCTTTATGCTTTCCAGAAAAAATTCTATATCATTTCCGATCAACAATATGTTACTCACATATATTTATCAGAAAGGCGGTAGTGCTCCCACTCACTTTATTGTAAATACAGGTTGCACCGCAAGTCTTTATAAAACTATATGCTTTGATCAACTTATCAAAGCGTATATTCCAACTCTGAGATGCTTGCACCAGTCCATAGATGGATCGCTGAAGCTTGCACATTTTGTTAGCACCTTTTAGGATTGACAAAACCTTCTGGTTGCATCGTATACAACTCTTTTTTAAGAAAACCATTAAGGAATGCAGTTTTGACATCCATTTGCCAGATTTCATAAAATGTGGCAATTGCTAACATGATTCGGACAGACTTAAGCATCGCTACAGTTGAGAAAATCTCATTGTAGTCAACACCTTGAACTTGTCGAAAACCTTTTTGTGATAAGTCGAGCTTTGTAGATAGTAACACTACTATCAGCGTCTATCTTCCTCTTGAAGATCCATTTATACAATATGGCTTGCCGATCATTGGGCAACTCCACCAAAGTCCACACTTTGTTCTCATACATGGATCCCATCTCAGATTTCATGGCCTTAAGCCATTTTGCGGAATCTGGGCTCATCATCGCTTCCTCATAGTTCGTAGGTTTATCATGGTCTAGTAACATGACTTCCAGAACAGGATTACCGTACCACTCTGGTGCGGACTGTACTTTGGAAGACCTACGAGGTTTTGTAGTAACTTAATCTGAAGTTTCATGATCACCATCATTAGCTTCCTCACTAATTGGTGTATGAATCACAGGAACTGATTTCTGTGATGAACTACTTTCCAATTCGGGAGAAGGTACAAATTACCTTATCAAGATCTACTTTCCTCCCACTCACTTCTTTCGAGAGAAACTCCTTTTCTAGAAAGAATCCATTCTTAGCAACGAATGTTTTGCCTTCGGATCTGCGATAGAAGGTGTACCCAACAGTTTCCTTTGGGTATTCTATGAAGACGCACTTCTCCGATATGGGTTTGAGCTTGTCAGGATGAAACTTTTTCACATAAGCATCACAACCCCAAACTTTTAAGAAACGACAACTTGGGTTTCTTGCCAAACCACAGTTCATAAGGTGTCATCTCAACGGATTTAGATGGTGCCCTGTTTAACGTGAATGCAGCTGTCTCTAATGCATAATCCCAAAACGATATTGGTAAATCGGTAAGAGACATCATTGATCGCACCATATCAAATAAAGTGCGGTTATGACGTTCGGACACACCGTTACGCTGTGGTGTTCCAGGTGCCATGAGTTTGTGAAACTATTCCATATTGTTTTAACTGAAGGCCAAACTCATAACTCAAATAATCATCTCCACAATCAGATCGCAGAAACTTTATTTTCTTGTTACGATGATTTTACACTTCACTCTGAAATTCTTTGAACCTTTCAACTATTTCAGACTTATGTTTCATCAAGTAGATATACCCATATCTGCTCAAATCATCTATGAAGGTCAGAAAATAACGATACCCGCCACGAGCCTTAATACTCATTGGTCTGTATACATCAGTATGTATTATTTCCAACAAGTTTGTTGCTCGTTCCATTGTTCCGAAGAACGGAGTTTTAGTCATCTTGCCCAAAAGGCACGATTCGCAAGTATCAAATGATTCATAACCAAGTGATTCCAAAAGTCCATCTTTATGGAGTTTCTTCATGCGCTTTACACGATATGACCTAAACGGTAGTGCCACAAATAAGTTGCACTATCATTATCAACATTGCATCTTTTGGCATCAATATTATGTATATGTGTATCACTACGATCGAGATCCAACGAACTATTTTCATTGGGTGTATGACCATCGAAGGTTTTATTCATGTAAATAGAACAACAATTATTCTCTGACTTTAAATGAATAACCGTATTGCAATAAATATGATCAAATCATATTCATGCTCAACGCAAACGCCAAATAACATTTATTTAGGTTTAACACTAATCTCGAAAATATAGGGAGTGTGCGAGATGATCATATCAATCTTGGAACCACTTCCAACACACATCGTCACTTCACCCTCAACTAGTCTATGTTTATTCTGTAACTCCTGTTTCGAGTTACTAATTTTTAGCAACCGAACAAGTATCAAATACCCAGGGGTTACTATAAACACTAGTAAAGTACACATCAATAACCTGTATATCAAATATACCCTTGTTCACTTTGCCATCTTTCTTATCTACCAAATATTCAGGGCATTTCCACTTCCAGTGACCATTTCCTTTGCAGTAGAAGCACTCAGTTTCAGGCTTTGGTCCAGTTTTGGGCTTCTTCGCGGGAGTGACAACTTGCTTGCCATTCTACTTGAAGTTCCCTTTCTTTCCCTTTTCCTTTTTCTTGAAACTAGTGGTCTTGTCAATCATCAATACTTGATGTTCTTTATTGATTTCTACCTTCGTCGATTTCAACATCACGAAGAGCTCGGGAATCGTTTTCGTCATCCCTTGCATATTATAGTTCATCACGAAGTTCTAGTAACTTGGTGATGGTGACTAGAGAATTCTGTCAATCACTATCTTATCTGGAAGATTAACTCCCACTTGATTCAAACGATTGTAGTACCCAGACAATATGTGCACATGCTCACTAGTTGAGCGATTCTCCTCCATCTTTTAGCTATAGAACTTGTTGGAGACTTCATATCTCTCAACTCGGGTATTTGCTTGAAATATTAACTTCAACTTCCTGGAACATCTCATATGGTCCATGACGTTCAAAACATCTTTGAAATCCCGATTCTAAGCCGTTAAGCATGGTGCACTAAACTATCAAGTAGTCATCATATTGAGCTAGCCAAACGCTCATAACGCCCAGATCCGCTCCTGCAATAGGTCTGTCACCTAGCGGTGCATTAAGGACATAATTCTTCTGTGCAGCAATGAGGATAAAGCTCAGATCACGGATCCAATCCGCATCATTGCTAATAACATCTTTCAACACAATTTTCTCTAGGAACATATCAAAATAAACATATGAAAGCAACAACGCGAGCTATTGATCTACAACATAATTTGCAAAATACTACCAGGACTAAGTTCATGATAAATTTAAGTTCAATTAATCATATTACTTAAGAACTCCCACTTAGACAGACATCTCTCTAGTCATCTAAGTGATCACGTGATCCAAATCAACTAAACCATGTTCGGTCATCACGTGAGATGGAGTAGTTTTCAATGGTGAACATCACTATGTTGATCATATCTACTATATGATTCACACTCGACCTTTCGGTCTCCGTGTTCCGAGGCCATATCTGTATATGCTAGGCTCGTCAAGTTTAACCTGAGTATTCCGCTTGTGCAACTGTTTTGCACCCGTTGTATTTGAACGTAGAGCCTATCACACCCGATCATCACGTGGTGTCTCAGCACGAAGAACTTTCGCAACGGTGCATACTCAGGGAGAACACTTCTTGATAATTAGTGAGAGATCATCTTAAAATGCTACCGTCAATCAAAGCAAGATAAGATGCATAATGAATAAACATCACATGCAATCAATATAAGTGATATGATATGGCCATCATCATCTTGTGCTTGTGATCTCCATCTCCGAAGCACCGTCGTGATCACCATCGTCACCGGCGCGACACCTTGATCGTCTCTCCAATCTTATGCTTCTACGACTATTGCTACCACTTAGTGATAAAGTAAAGCATTGCAGGGCGATTGCATTGCATACAATAAAGCGACAACCATATGGCTCCTGCCAGTTGCCGATAACTCGGTTACAAAACATGATCATCTCATACAATAAAATATAGCATCACGTCTTGACCATATCACATCACAACATGCCCTGCAAAAACAAGTTAGACGTCCTCTACTTTGTTGTTCCAAATTTTACGTGGCTGCTACGGGCTTAGCAAGAACCGTTCTTACCTACGCATCAAAACCACAACGATAGTTTGTCAAGTTAGTGTTGTTTTAACCTTCGCAAGGACCGGGCATAGCCACACTCGGTTCAACTAAAGTTGAGAAACCGACACCCGCTAGCCACCCTCGTGCACGCCGGAGAACCAGTCTCACGTAAGCGACGCAGTAATGTCGGTCCGGCCGCTTCATCCAACAATACCGCCGAACCAAAGTATGACATGCTGGTAAGCAGTATGACTTGTATCGCCCACAACTCACTTGTGTTCTACTCGTGCATATAACATCTACGCATAAAACCAGGCTCGAATGCCACTGTTGGGGAACGTAGTAATTTCAAAATTTTCCTACGCACACGCAAGAACATGGTGATGCATAGCAACGAGAGGGGGAGTGTATCTTCATACCCTTGAAGATCGCTAAGCGGAAGCGTTTATCAACGCGGTTGATGTAGTCGTACGTCTTCACGATCCGACCGATCCAAGTACCGAACGCACAGCACCTCCGAAGTTACGCACACGCTTAGCTCGATGACGCCCTCGCCTTCTCGATCCAGCAAGATGGGGAAGTAGTAGATGAGTTCCGCAGCACGACGGCGTGGTGGCGGTGTTGGTGAAGAACAATCTCCGCAGGCTTCGCCTAAGCACTACGGAAACTATGACAGAGGATAAACTAGAGGGGACGGGTTGCGCACACGGCTTGGTGTTTCTTGATGTGTCTTTGGTGCTAGCCCTGCCCTCTATTTATATGTTGAGCCCAGGGTTGAAACTTGAGTAAAAGCCTCCTCAAAGTCGGTTTTGCCTAAAAGGCAAGAGTCCTACACGGACTCAGGGCTAGACGCCAGGTTCCGGCGTTTATTTCTAGACGCCAGGTTCTGGCGCCTAGCCTCTGGTCTCCGCAAAACTTCCTTTTGCACTTTCCAAAAGCCTCGTGGGCTTTCCCCTTTGGCCCAAATATCGTGTTCTCGTACCCCAAACATTCCGGGAAACATCCGGAACCCCTTTCGGTGAATTCTAGAACCCTTTCGGAGATCAAACACTATTATCCCATATATCAAACTTTATCTCCGGACCATTCCGGAGTTCCTTGGCATGTCCATGATCTCATCCGGGACTCCGAACAACATTCGGTCACCAACATACATAACTCATATAATACTATATCGTCAACGAAACGTTAAGCGTGCGGACCCTACGGGGTCGAGAACTATGTAGACATGACCGAGACACGTCTCCAGTCAATAACCAATAGCGGGACCTGGATGCCCATATTGGCTCCCACATATTCTACGAAGATCTTTATCGGTCAAACCGCATAACAACATACGTTGTTCCCTTTGTCATCGGTATGTTACTTGCCCGAGATTCGATCATCGGTATCTCAATACCTAGTTCAATCTCGTTACCGGCAAGTCTCTTTACTTGTTATGTAATGCATCATTCTGTAACTAACTCATTAGCTACATTGCTTGCAAGGCTTATAGTGATGTGCATTACCGAGAGGGCCCAGAGATAGCTCTCCGACAATCGGAGTGACAAATCCTAATCTGGAAATACGCCAACTCAACAAGTACCTTCGGAGACACCAGTAGAGCTCCTTTATAATCACCCAGTTACATTGTGACGTTTGGTAGCACACAAAGTGTTCCTCCGGTAAAGGGGAGTTGCATAATCTTGTCGGAAATATGCCCTAGAGGCAATAATAAATTAGTTATTATTATATTTCCTTGTTCATGATAATCGTTTTTTATCCATGCTATAATTGTATTGATAGGAAACTCAAATACATTTTTGGGTACATAGACAACACCATGTCCATAGTAAGCCTCTAGTTGACTAGCTCGTTGATCAACAGATGGTTACGGTTTCCTGACCATGGACATTGGATGTCGTTGATAACGGGATCACATCATTAGGAGAATGTTGTGATGGACAAGACCCAATCCTAAGCCTAGCACAAAGATCGTAGTTCATATGCTAAAGCTTTTCTAATGTCAAGTATTATTTCCTTAGACCATGAGATTGTGCAACTCCCGGATACCGTAGGAATGCTTTGGGTGTACCAAACGTCACAACGAATCGGGTGGCTATAAAGGTGCACTACAGGTATCTCCGAAAGTGTCTGTTGGGTTGGCACGAATCGAGACTGGGATTTGTCACTCCGGTTAACGGAGATGTATCTCTGGGCCCACTCGGTAGGACATCATCATGTGCACAATGTGACCAAGGGGTTGATCACGGGATGATGTGTTATGGAACGAGTAAAGAGACTTGCCGGTGACGAGATTGAACAAGGTATCGGCATACCGACGATCAAATCTCGGGCAAGTACAATACCGCTAGACAAAGGGAATTGTATACGGGATTGATCGAATCCTCGACATCGTGGTTCATCCGATGAGATCATCGTGGAACATGTGGGAGCCAACATGGGTATCCAGATCCCGCTGTTGGTTATTGACCGGAGAACGTCTCGGTCATGTCTGCATGATTCCCGAACCCGTAGGGTCTACACACTTAAGGTTCGATGACGCTAGGGTTATAAAGGAAGTTTGTATGTGGTTACCGAATGTTGTTCGGAGTCCCGGATGAGATCCCGGACGTCACGAGGAGTTCCGGAATGGTCCGGAGGTAAAGATTTATATATGGGAAGTCTTGTTTTGGTTGCCGGAAAAGTTTCGCGCATTATCGGTATTGTACCGGGAGTGCCGAAAGGGGTCCGGGGGTCCACCAGCCCCGGGGGGCCACATGGGCTGTAGGGGTGTGCGCCTTGGCCTATATGGGCCAAGGGCACCAGCCCCAAGAGGCCCATGCGCCAAGAGATAAGGGAAAGGGAGAGTCCTAAAGGGGGAAGGCACCTCCTAGGTGCCTTGGGGAGGATGGACTCCTCCCTAGCCGCACCCTTCCTTGGAGGAAGGGCCAAGGCTGCGCCCCTTCCCTCTCCCTTGCCCCTATATATAGTGGAGGGGAGGGAGGGCAGCCGCACCAAGCCCCCGGCGCCTCCTCCCTCCCGTGACACCTCCTCCTCTCCCGCAGTGCTTGCCAAGCCCTGCAGGATTGCCACGCCTCCACCACCACCACGCCTGCCAGCTGCTGCTGGATGGAGTCTTCCTCAACCTCTCCTCTCTCCTTGCTGGATCAAGGCATGGGAGACGCCACCGGATGTACGTGTGTTGAACGCGGAGGTGCCGTCTGCTCGCACTAGGATCTCCGGTGATTTGGATCACGACGAGTACGACTCCTTAAACCCCGTTTCTTGAACGCTTCCGCTTAGCGATCTACAAGGGTATGTAGATGCACTCTCCTTCCCTCGTTGCTGGTTTCTCCATAGATAGATCTTGGTGACACGAGGAAAATTTTGAATTTCTGCTACGCTCTCCAACAAAGGGCATCATGAGCTAGGTCTATTGCGTAGATTCTTTGCACGAGTAGAACACAAAGTAGTTGTGGGCGTTGATTTTGTTCAATATGCTTACCGTTACTAGTCCAATCTTGTTTCGACAGTATTGTGGGATGAAGCGGCCCGGACCGACCTTACACGCATTTTATGTGAGACAGTGTTCCACCGACCGACATGCACTTGGTGCATAAGGTGGCTAGCGGTGCCGCCTCCCATTTTAGTTGGAACGGATTCGATGAAAAGGGTCCTTATGAAGGGTAAATAGCAATTGGCATATCATGTTGTGGTTTTATGAGGTAAGAAACGTTTTGCTAGAAACCCATAGCAGCCACGTAAAACATGCAAACAACAATTAGAGGACGCCTAACTTGTTTTTGGAGGGTATGCTATGTGATGTGATATGGCCAAGAAGAATGTGATGAATGATATGTGATGTATGAGATTGATCATGTTCTTGTAATAGGAATCACGACTTGCATGTCGATGAGTATGACAACCGGCAGGAGCCATAGGAGTTGTCTTAATTTATTGTATGACATGCGTGTCATTGAACAACGCCATGTAATTACTTTACTTTATTGCTAACCGGTAGCCATAGTAGTAGAAGTAATAAGTTGGCGAGACAACTTCATGGAGACACGATGATGGAGATCATGATGATGGAGATCATGGTGTCATGCCGGTGACGATGATGATCATAAAGCCCCGAAGATGGAGATCAAAAGGAGCAAAATGATATTGGCCATATCATGTCACTATTTGATTGCATGTGATGTTTATCATGTTTATACATCTTATTTGCTTAGAACGACGGTAGTAAATAAGATGATCCTCATTAAAATTTCAGGAAAGTGTTCCCCTAATGTGCACCATTGCGAAAGTTAAATGCTTCAAGCACCACGTGATGATCGGGTGTGATAGATTCTTACGCTCACATACAACGGGTGTAAGCCAGATTTACACACGCCAAACACTTAGGTTAACTTGACGAGCCTAGCATGTACAGACATGGCCTCGAACACAAGAGACCGAAAGGTCGAGCATGAGTCGATGGAGGATACGATCAACATGAAGATGTTCATCGATGATGACTAGTCCGTCTCACGTGATGATCGGAACGGCCTAGTTGACTCGGATCATGTAATCACTTAGATGATCGAGGGATGTCTATCTGAGTGGGAGTTCATTAGATGAACTTAATTATCCGAACATAGTCAAAAGCCCTTTGCAAATTATGTCATAGCTCGCGCTTTAGTTCTACTGTTTTAGATATGTTCCTAGAGAAAATATAGTTGAAAGTTGATGAGTAGCAATTATGTGGACAGAGAAGGCTTATGTCCTTAATGCACCGCTCGGTGTCTGAACCTCTAACATCGTCTGTGGATGTTGCGTAACATCGACATACACATTTTGATGACTACATGATAGTTCGGTAATGTTAAATGGTTTAGAATTGAGGCATCAAGACATTTTTGAAATGTCATGAACATATGAGATGTTTCGAGGGCTGAAATTGGGATTTCAGGCTCGTGCCCACGTCAAGAGGTATGAGACCTCCACGAGTTTTGTAGCCAACAAACTAAGGGAGAGGATCTCAATCGTTGAGCTTGTACTCAGATTGTCTGGGTACAACAATCACTTGAATCAAGTGGGAGTTGATCTTCCAGACGAGATAGTGATGTTTCCCCAAAGACATTGCCACCAAGCTGCTAGAGCTTCGTGATGAACTATAACATATCAGGGATAGATATGATGATCCTTGAGGTATTCGCGATGTTTGACACCACGAATGTAGAAATCAAGGAGCATCAATTGTTGATGGTTAATGAAACCACTAGTTTCAAGAAGGGCAAGGGCAAGAAGGGGTACTTCCTGAAACGGCAAATCAGTTGCTGCTCCAAAGGAAGAAACCCAAGGTTGAACCCAAACCCGAGACTAAGTGCTTCGTGATGAGAGGAACGGACACCAAGCGTAACCACCCTAGATACTTGGTAGATAAGAAGGCAGGCAAGGTCGATAGAAGTATATTGATATACATTACGTTAATGTGTACTTTGCTAGTACTCCTAGTAGCACCAGTGGTATTAGATACCGTTCGGTTGCTAAGTGTTAGTAACTTGAAATAAAAGCTACGGAATAAACGGAGACTAGCTAAAGGTGAGCGACGATATGTGTTGGAAGTGTTTCCAAGGTTGATGTGATCAAGCATCACAAGCTCCCTCTACCATCGAGATTTGGTGTTTATGCTGAGCATAGACATGATTGGATTATGTCTATCGCAGTACGGTTATTCATTTAAGGAGAATAATGGTTACTCTGTTTATTTGAATAATACCTTCAATGGTCTTGCACCTAAAATGAATGGTTTATTGAAATCTCGATCATAGTGATACACATTTTCATGCCAAGAGATATAAGATAGTAATGATAGTACCACTTACTTGTGGCACTGCCATGTAAGTCATATTGGTGTAAAAACGCATGAAGAAGCTCCATGTTGATGGATCTTTGGACTCACTCGTTTTTTGAAAAGTTTGAGACATGCGAACCATGTCTATTGGTGTATACGCATGAAGAAACTCCATGCAGATGGATCGTTTGGACTCACTTGATTTTGAATCACTTGAGATATGCAAATCATACCACATGGGCAAGATGGTGAAAAGCCTCGTTTTCAGCTTAGATGGAACAAGATAGCAACTTGTTGGAAGTAACACATTTTGATGTGTGCAGTCCAATGAGTGTTGAGGCATGCAATGAATATCGTTATGTTCTTACTTCACAGATGATTTGAGTAGATGTTGAGTATATTTACTTGATGAAACACAAGTCTGAATTATTGAATGGTTCAAGTAATTTCAGAGTGAAGTTGAAGATCATTGTGACAAAAGGATAAAATGTCTATGATATGATCATAGAGATGAGTATCTGAGTTACGAGCTTTGGCACACAATTAAGACATTGTGGAAATTGTTTCACAATTAATACCGCCTGGAACACCATAGTGTGATGGTGTGTCCGAACATCACGGTTGCACCCTATTGGATATGGTGCGTACCATGATGTCTCTTATCGAATTACCACTATCGTTCATGGGTTAGGCATTAGAGACAACCACACTCACTTTAATAAGGGCACCACGTAATTCGCTGAGATGACACCGCTTGAACTATGGTTTGAGAAACCTGTTGTCGTTTCTTAAAAGTTTGGGGCTGCGACGCTTATGTGAAAGAGTTTCATCGTGATAAGCTCGAACCCAAAACGGATAAATACATCTTCATAGGATACCCAAAATGGTTGGGTATACCTCCTATCTCAGATCCGGAAGCAAAAGTAATTGTTTCTAGAAACGGGTCCTTTCTCGAGGAAAAGTTTCTCTTGAAAGAATTGAGTGGGAGGATGATGGAGACTTGATGAGGTTGTTGAACCATCACTTCAACTAGTGTGTAGCAGGGCACAGGAAGTTGTTCCTGTGGCACCTACACCAATTGAAGTGGAAGCTGATGATAGTGATCATAATGCTTCGGATCAAGTCACTACAAAACCACGTAGGACGACAAGGACAGGTACTGCTTCAGAGTAGTACGGTGATCCTGTCTTGAAGGTCATGTTGCTAGACAACAATGAACCTACGAGCTATGGAGAAGCGATGGTGGGCCCGGATTCCGACAAATGGCTTGAGGCCATAAAATCCGAGAGAGAACTTGGCTTGTATAACAAAGTGTAGACTTTGGAAGAACTACTTGATGGTCGTAGAGGCTGTTGGGTACAAATGGATTTTGGAAGAAGACGAACAATGATGGTAAAGTGTCACCATTAAGAAAGCTCGACTTGTCGTTAAGATGTTTTCCGACAAGTTCAAGGAGTTGACTACGATGAGACTTTCTCATTCGTAGGGATGCTAAGAGTCTGTTGGAATTGGATTAGCAGTTACTGCATTATTTATGAAATCTTGCAGATAGGATGTCAAAAACATTGTTTCCTCGACGATTTTCTTGAGGAAAGGTTGTATGTAATACAACTAGAAGGTTTTGACAAATCCTGAAAGACGCTAACAAGTATGCAAAGCTCCAGCAATCCTTCTAAGGACTGGAGTAAGCATCTCGGAGTTGGAATGTACGCTTTGATGAGATGATCAAAGATTTTCGGTTTATACAAAGTTTATGAGAAACTTGTATTTCCAAAGAAGTGAGTGGGAGCACTATAGAATTTCTGATAAGTATATGTTGTTGACATATTGTTGATCAGAAATGATGTAGAATTTCTGGAAAGCATATAGGGTTATTTGAAAAGTGTTTTTCAATGGAAAACCTGGATTAAGCTACTTGAACGTTGAGCATCAAGATCTATAAGGATAGATCAAAAACGCTTAATAAGTACTTTCAAATGAGCACATACCTTGACATGATCTTGAAGGTGTTCAAGATGGATCACCAAAGAAGGAGTTCTTGCCTGAGTTGTAAGGTATGAAGTTAAGAGTTAAAGCTCGACCACGGCAGAAGAGAGAGTAAAGACGAAGGTCCTCCCCTATGTTTCAGACATAGGCTCTATAGTATGCTATGTTGTGTACCGCACCGGAAGTGTGCCTTGCCATGAGTCAGTCAAGGGGTACAAGAATGATCCAGGAATGGATCATGGGACAGCGGTCAAAATTATCCTTAGAGGAATAAGGAAATGATTCTCGATTATGGAGGTAATAAAGAGTTCGGCGTAAAGGGTTACGTCGATGCAAGCTTTAACACCTATCTGAATGACTCTGAGTAGCAAACCGGATACGTATAGTGGAACAACCATTTGGAATAGCTCCAAGTGGAGCGTGGAAGCAGTATTTACAATATGACCTAGAGATTTGCAAAATACATACGGATCTGAATGTTGCAGACCCGTTGACTAAATCCTCTCTCACAAGCAAAACATGATCAAACCCCAGAACTCATTGAGTCTTAATCACATGATGATGTGAACTAGTTTAGCGACACTAGTAAACTCTTGGGATGTTAGTCACATGACGATGTGACATGTGAGTGTTAATCACATGGCGATGTGAACTAGATTATTGACTCTAGTGCAAGTGGGAGACTGTTGGAAATATGCCCTAGAGGCAATAATGAATTAGTTATTATTATATTTCCTTGTTCATGATAATATTTTATTATCCATGCTATATTTGTATTGATAGGAAACTCAAATACATGTGTGGGTACATAGACAACACCATGTCCCTAGTAAGCCTCTAGTTGACTAGCTCGTTGATCAACAGATGGTTACGGTTTCCTGACCATGGACATTGGATGTCGTTGATAACGGGATCACATCATTAGGAGAATGTTGTGATGGACAAGACCCAATCCTAAGCCTAGCACAAAGATTGTAGTTCATATGCTAAAGCTTTTCTAGTGTCAAGTATCATTTCCTTAGACCATGAGATTGTGCAACTCCCGGATACCGTAGGAATGCTTTGGGTGTACCAAACGTCACAACGAATCGGGTGGCTATAAAGGTGCACTACGGTATCTCCGAAAGTGTCTGGGTTGGCACGAATCGAGATCGATTTGTCACTCCGTTAACGGAGATGTATCTCTGGGCCCACTCGGTAGGACATCATCATGTGCACAATGTGACCAAGGGGTTGATCACGGATGATGTGTTATGGAACGAGTAAAGATACTTGCCGTGACGAGATTGAACAAGGTATCGCATACCGACGATCGAATCTCGGGCAAGTACAATACCGCTAGACAAAGGGAATTGTATACGGATTGATCGAATCTCGACATCGTGGTTCATCCGATGAGATCATCGTGGAACATGTGGGAGCCAACATGGGTATCCAGATCCCGTTGTTGGTTATTGACCGAGAACGCCTCGGTCATGTCTCAAGATGATTCCCGAACCCGTAGGGTCTACACTTAAGGTTCGATGGCGCTAGGGTTATAAAGGAAGTTTGTATGTGGTTACCGAATGTTGTTCGAGTCCGGATGAGATCCCGGACGTCACGAGGAGTTCCGGAATGGTCCGGAGGTAAAGATTTATATATGGGAAGTCTTGTTTTGTTGCCGGAAAAGTTTCACAGATTATCGGTATTGTACCGGAGTGCCGAAGGGGTCGGGGTCCACCAGCCAGGGGCCACATGGGCTGTAGGGGTGCGCCTTGGCCTATATGGGCCAAGGGCACCAGACCCAAGAGGCCCATGCGCCAAGAGATAAGGGAAAGGAGAGTCCTAAGGGGAAGGCACCTCCTAGGTGCCTTGGGAGGATGGACTCCTCCCTAGCCGCACCCTTCCTTGGAGGAAGGGCCAAGGCTGCGCCCCTCCCTCTCCGCTGCCCCTATATATAGTGGAGGGAGGAGGGCAGCCGCACCAAGCCCTGGCGCCCCTCCTCCCGTGACACCTCCTCCTCTCCCGCAGTGCTTGGCAAAGCCCCGCAGATTGCCACGCCTCCACCACCACCACGCCGCCAGCTGCTGCTGGATGGAGTCTTCTCAACCCCTCCTCTCTTCTTGCTGGATCAAGGCATGGGAGACATCACCGGCTGTACGTGTGTTGAACGCGGAGGTGCCGTCTGCTCGCACTAGGATCTCCGTGATTTGGATCACGACGAGCACGACTCCTTAAACCCGTTCTCTTGAACGCTTCCGCTTAGCGATCTACAAGGGTATGTAGATGCACTCTCCTTCCCCTCGTTGCTGGTTTCTCCATAGATAGATCTTGGTGACACGTAGGAAAATTTCGAATTTCTGCTACGTTCTCCAACAAATCTCATAGTCATAGGAACATGTATAAGTCATGAAGAAAGCAATAGCAACATACTAAACGATCAAGTGCTAAGCTAACGGAATGGGTCAAGTCAATCACATCATTCTCCTAATGATGTGACCCCATTAATCAAATGAAAACTCATGTCCATGTCTAGGAAACTTAACCATCTTTGATTCACGAGCTAGTCAAGTAGAGGCATACTAGTGACACTATGTTTGTCTATGTATTCACACATGTATCAAGTTTCCGATTAATACAATTCTAGCATGAATAATAAACATTTATCATGAAATAAGGAAATAAATAATAAAATTATTATTGCCTCTAGGGCATATTTCCTTCACCTGTCACATACAATTCCTTCAGCCCTGCATTGTCAGTGATACTAGTAGCATCCTCAGATGAGGAATTTGTGATAGCAAAGACAGTTGAAGAATTTGCAGCAATAGAAGCATTTGAACTTTCAGGTGTAGAATTAGCAGATTCACGTTCAATGCATTTCAAACATGGTGGAATGAATTCTTCCTGAGCGGCACTGATCTGTTGAGCAAGCAATGAATCATGCTCCTTCTGAAGATCTTCATAAGTCACCCTTAGCTTCTCAAGATCCTACTTTCTTTGAAGTAATTCATAAGAAAGCTTCTCATGATCAGATAAGAGAGTGTTATGATGACTCTCATGGTTATCAAACTTGGATTGAAGTCTCTAAAGATTATCAGTCAAGGTTTGAGTGCGATCCATTTCTTCACCCAACATATCATCGCTTTCATCAAGCATGTTTTGAACTTTTTCTAAAGCTCTTTGTTGTTTAGTGACAAGGGAAGAAAGTCTGGTATAGCTGGGTCCAAATTCATCACCAGATTCATCATCACTGGACTCAGATAGGTAGCATTCAATTACCTTGGCACCTTTTGCCATAAGGCATGGTGCAGAGGATGATGATTCCGGATTGAAAGTCATCGCCTTGAGTGATTCCTTGAAATCCTCAAACCAGGGATCATGACGAGTTCGATGACCTTCATAGACCTCAGAGAGTCGGCTCCAGATAAGCTTCACATGGCTGAGATGTATAATGTTCCTGAACTGATTTTGGGACAGACAGGAGCAGATGATGTCCTTCGTCGTGAGGTTAAGTAGGGTGTACTTGCGAATATCATCAACCTCCGCCATCTTGCATAGATCGGTAAGACCAATCTCTTGACGGTCCACAGTTCGTTGTTCATCACCATGAGGCGCTTCTCCATCATGGCCTTCCACTTGGCATAATCATGACCGTCAAAGATGGGGCATGACACAGTCTTCATTCCTGCGGTCGACATGACTAAAACTCCAGGCGGTTAAACCAAAATCACACAGAACAAGGGAGTACCTTGCTCTGATACCAATTGAAAGTGCGTTATATCAACTAGAGGGGGTGAATAGGCGATTTTTACAAATTCTTCACTTAGGAAATTCCTAAGTCACGAACAACTAGTAGCGGAATAAGTACTCAGAAGTAAGCATAACAAAGCAGTAGCACAATCAACATGATGAAATGAAACAAGCAATGAGTACAGGAAGCGTAAACACAGTATAAGCAGGTTAAAGACAAACTGACTAAAGAAATTGAACTGAGGAAATTGAGAAAGTCTTCAGTCAAAGTCTTCAAACAGTAACGATCAGGTACAACAACACAATGAGGAAATGAAGGGGTTGAGGAAATAGATGTTGGGGAACGTAGTAATTTCAAAAAATTCCTACGCACACGCAAGATCATGGTGATGCATAGCAACGAGAGGGGAGAGTATAGTCCACGTACCCTCGTAGACCGTAAGCGGAAACGTTATGACAACGCGGTTGATGTAGTCGTACATCTTCACGATCGACCGATCCTAGCACCGAAAGTACGGCACCTCCGCGATCTGCACACGTTCAGCTCGGAGACGTCCCACGAACTCATGATCCAGCAGAGTGTCGAGGGAGAGCTTCGTCAGCATGATGGCGTAATGACGGTGATGATGAAGCTACCGGTGCAGGGCTTTGCCTAAGCACTTCAACGATGTGACTCGGGTGGATTATGGTGGAGGGGGGCACCGCACACAACTAAGAGATCAATGATCAACTTGTCTGTTCTAGGGTGCCCCCTGCCCCCGTATATAAAGGAGCAAGGGAGGAGGCCGGTCGGCCCTTGGGGCACTCCAGGAGAGGAGGAGTCCTCCTAGTAGGACTAGGACTCCCCTTTCCTACTCCTACTAGGAGGGGGAAAGGAAGGAGGAGAGGGAGAAGGAAGGGCGCCCCTTCCCTAGTCCATTCGGACCGGAGGGGAGGAGGCGCGGCCCCGCCTGGCGGACCTTTCTCTCTCCACTAAGGCCCATGTGGCCCATTAGTTCCCCGAGGGGGGGGGGTTCCGGTAACCCTCCGGCACTTCGGTTTTCTCCGAAATCACTTGGAACACTTCTGGTGTTCGAATATAGCCCTCCAATATATCAATATTTATGTCTGGACCATTTAGAGACTCCTCGTCATGTCTGTGATCACATCCGGGACTCTGAACTACCTTCGGTACATCAAAACACATAAACTCATAATACCGATCGTCACCAAACGTTAAGCGTGCGGACCCTACGGGTTCGAGAACGATGTAGACATGACCGAGACACGTCTCCGGTCAATAACCAATAGTGGAACCTGGATGCTCATATTGGCTCCCACATATTCTACGAAGAACTTTTTCGGTCAAACCGCATAACAACATACGTTGTTCCCTTTGTCATCGGTATGCTACTTGCCCGAGATTCTATCGGGTATCTCAATACCTAGTTCAATCTCGTTACCGGCAAGTCTCTTTACTCGTTCCGTAATGCATCATCCCGCAACTAACTCATTAGTCACATTGCTTGCAAGGATTATAGTGATGTGCATTACCCAGAGGGCCCAAAGCTACCTCTCCGACAATCGGAATGACAAATCCTAATCTCGATCTATGGAGACACCTGTAGAGCACCTTTATAATCACCCAGTTACGTTGTGACGTTTGGTATCACACAAAGTGTTCCTCCGGTATTCGGGAGTTGCATAATCTCATAGTCATAGGAACATGTATAAGTCATGAAGAAAGCAATAGCAATATACTAAACGATCAAGTGCTAAGCTAACAGAATGGGTAAAGTCAATCACATCATTCTCTAATGATGTGATCCCGTTAATCAAATGACAACTCATGTCTATGGCTAGGAAACTTAACCATCTTTGATTCAACGAGCTAGTCAAGTAGAGGCATACTAGTGACACTCTGTTTGTCTATGTATTCACACATGTACTAAGTTTCCGTTAATACAATTCTAGCATGAATAATAAACATTTATCATGATATAAGGAAATATAAATAACAACTTTATTATTGCCTCTAGGGCATATTTCCTTCAGTCACCCACTTGCACTAGAGTCAATAATCTAGTTCACATCGCCATGTGATTTAACACCAATTGTTCACATCAATCATGTGATTAGTTCACGTCGCCATGTGACTAATACCCAAAGGGTTTTACTAGAATCAATAATCTAGTTCACATCGCTATGTGATTAATACCCAAAGAGTACTAAGGTGTGATCATGTTTTGCTTGTGAGAGAAGCTTATCCAATGGTTCTGTCACATTCAAAGCCGTATGTATTTTGCAAATTTCTATGTCTACAATGCTCTGCACGGAGCACTCTAGCTAATTACTCCCACTTTCAATATGTATCCAGATTGAGACTTAGAGTCATCCGGATCTGTGTCAAAGCTTGTATCGGCGTAACTCTTTACGATGAACTCTTTATCACCTCCATAACCGAGAAATATCTCCTTATTTCACTAACGATAATTTTGACTGTTGTCCAGTGATCCACTCCTGGATCACTATTGTACCCTCTTGCCAAACTCATGGTGAGGTTCACAATAGGTCTGGTACACAGCATGGCATACTTTATAGAACCTATGACTGAAGCATAGGGAATGAATTTTCATTCTCTTTCTATTTTCTGCAGTGGTCGGGCATTGAGTCTGACTCAACTTCACACCTTGCAACACAGGTAAGAACTCCTTCTTTGACTGTTCCATTTTGAACTATTTCAAAATCTTGTCAAGGTATGTACTCATTGAAAAAACTTATCAAGCGTCTTGTACTATCTCTATAGATCTTGATGCTCAATATGTAAGCAGCTTCATCGAGGTCTTTCTTTGAAAAACTCCTTTCAAACACTCCTTTATGCTTTCCAGGAAAATTCTACATTATTTCCGATCAACAATATGTCATTCACATATACTTATCAGAAATGTTGTAGTGCTCCCACTCACTTTCTTGTAAATACAGGCTTCTCAAAAAGTCTGTACAAAACCATATGCTTTGATCACACTATCAAAGCGTATATTCCAACTCCAAGATGCTTGCACCAGTCCATAGATGGATCGTTGGAGCTTTCACACTTTGTTAGCACCTTTAGGATTGACAAAACTTTCTTGTTGTATCATATAACTCTTCTTTAAGAAATCCATTAAGGAATGCAGTTTTGACATCCATTAGCCAGATTTCATAAAATGTGGCAATTGCTAACATGATTCGGACAGACTTAAGCATCGCTACGAGTGAGAAAATCTCATCATAGTCAACACCTTGAACTTGTCGAAAACTTTTTGCGACAATTCGAGCTTTGTAGATAGTAACACTACTATCAGCGTCCGTCTTACTCTTGAAGATCCATTTATTCTCAATGGCTTGCCGATCAACGGGCGAGTCCACCAAAGTCCGCACTTTGTTCTCATACATGGATTCTATCTCAGATTTTATGGCCTCAAGCCATTTTGCAGAATCTGGACTCATCATCGCTTCCTCATAGTTCGTAGGTTTGTCATGGTCAAGTAACATGACCTCCAAAACAGGATTATCGTACCACTCTGGTGTGGATCTTACTCTGGTTGACCTACGAGGTTGATCTGAAGTTTCATGATCATCATCATTAGCTTCCTCACTAATTGGTGTAGAAATCACTGGAACTAATTTCTGTGATGAACTACTTTCCAATAAGCAAGCAGGTACGGTTACCTCATCAAGTTCTACTTTCCTCCCACTCACTTCTTTCGAGAGAAACTCCTTCTCTAGAAAGGATCCACTTTTAGCAACAAAGATCTTGCCTTCGGATCTGTAACAGAAGGTGTACCCAACGGTTTTCTTTTGGGTATCCTATGAAGACGCACTTCTCGGATTTGGGTTTTGAGCTTATCATGTTGAAACTTTTTCACATAAGCATCGCAACCCAGAATTTTAAGAAACGACAGCTTGCTAAACCACAGTTCATATGGTGTCGTCTCAACGGATTTTTAGATGGTGCCCTATTTAACGTGAATGCAGTTGTCTGATGTGAACTGGGACCCGATCTTTCGATGAGAGAGGATAACTACGATTTTGGGTGGGACTTGACCCTCACGATCCGGCTACCAACCGTACAGGAAGAACCGTACACGACTAATATCCACGACAACAGCTGAACCAACTCCACGGCGTTATCGACCAAGCCAACGGCGCGATCGACCTATCCACGAAGGATTTTTCCTGCAAGCAAATCGAAGAACATGCAAGAAAATAATAGCCAAGCAATCTCAAAATTGCGATAGGATGTCCTGACGGTCGCACTAGCCGCTACGAGCGAAGACAAATAAAAGTAGCAATAGCTAAACTTCTCTAAAAAAAACCTGCGTCTAACCCTAAACGTGGCTAGCTATTTATTGGAGTATACGACGGAGCCGGGATGCGTAGATCTCTTGGACAGACGTAGATGTGTATCTGTTCTGGTGTTATGTTGGTGTCGCCCGCTCCTAGGCCGATGGGCCCTAGCACCAGGGATGGGCCATAGCTCCTCGTCTGTGTTGCATGTGTGTTTGCCACAAGCAAAACTCCTCCCGAAACGCATATGTGAAAACATGCCAGGATCTTGATTGCATGCACACGTGGGACCCATTGTTTGACTTGATTGCATGCATCTTCTAGGTTGCACGTAGCATACAACATGGATGGCTGGGCTGATTCCATGCATGCATCTAACTCCATGTAATCTTCTTTCGTCAACACCTTTGTGCCTGAGTACAAGCAGATTAAAACATGAAGGTAGTATTGGCTTCTTTTTATAGTCAAATTATATGCACCGAGGAACAACATTACCTGGTCATTTATTTGCCGTGTAATATGTGTAAACGTTTTTATACTAGCTATGTCCGCATCATCCTACCTTTCTTGAAAACGAAGCCGTCATCGGCTTTCATTTACCTGAAAAGCATCATAAAGCCAAGCAAAAATAGATGCAACATATATAGGTTGTTTCAAAGGCATTAGCTCATGAGGATCTGAGAATGTTGTAATAGCACCATTATGAATATCATGATAATTTTTCTCATGTTGGAGCATAACATTATGAATATTATGATAAATATTATCCCACACGGAGTCTGTATATGATTTATAAGGATGCAAACAAATTATATGGCCACATGGTATGTTCAACTCAGAAGTTGAGACACTCAACGGAAAAATTCCAGAATTGATAGCAAGCATACTATGTGTAGTATGATCCATTGATTTAGCTTTTTCAACTTTTATTATTTCCTCGGGGGTCATAGGAAGCAAGTTAATGGTTTTTCCTTCAAACACGAGAGTATACGAATTTGTTCTACCATGCTGAATAACACTATTATCATATTGCCAAGGTCGACCTAACAATAAAGAACATGCTTGCATAGGAACGACATCACAGTCAACATAATCATGATACAAACCAAGTGTAAAATGGACTCTCACACGGTGCGTTACCTTCAACTTACCACAGTCGTTGAACCATTAGATGTAATATGGATGGGGGTGTCTTGTAGTGGCGAGGCAAAGCTTCTCTACCATTTCAATACTCGCCAAATTATTGCAGCTTCCACCATCAATGATCACACGAACAGAATGCCCTTTGACAACAAACTTAGTTTGAAAAAGATTATGGCGTTGAGGCATCTCATCATGCCCCACCTGGGCACTAAGTACTCGCATGGTTACAAGGCTTGGGTACTGATTTGCCATCTCAGCATTAATATGTATCTCATCCGTGTCATGCTCCTTAGAGTCACCTGCATTATTAGTGGCAAGCATAGCACGTGTATCTTCATCCAAAGCACTAGCAGAAGAGTACTCACCATCTTCCCGCACAATGAATGTTCGTTTATTTGGACAGTCCTTCATCAAGTGCCCGCCACCTTTGCATATATGACACTTCATGTCCCTTGTGCGTCCAGACGAAGTGGTGGGTGCTACAGAAATTGCTTTCGAACCCTCGGATGATTGTGGAGCTGATTTTGAACTTGATGAGTGTGCACCATTGTGCAAGATAGGTGGTGTTGACTCAGTAGTGGACGGAACAGTAGGAGAGGGTGTCCATGATGAGCGGTGACCTGCAGAAAAGTTAGCTCGTCCCTTGTTGTGTCGTCCCTGTACTTCCCTTTCAGCTTTACAAGCAAAATGAAACAAACGAGTAATAGAATTGTACTCCTTATAGTCCAATATATCCTGAATATCACGATTCAAACCACCTAAAAATCTAGCCATCATAGCATCTTCGGTTTCAACTAATCCACATCGCACTAAGCCAGTTTGCAATTCTTGATAATAATCCTCTACAGAACTGCTACCTTGTTTTAAACGTTGCAATTCATTTAGTTTATCATGAGCATAATATGAAGGAACATAACGTTGTCGCATAGCTCGTTTTAAAGCATCCCAAGAAGTAGGTATATTATTTGCATTAATACGACAATATTCACTCCACCACATGGAAGCAAAGTTTGTAAATTCACTAGTGACTGCCCTAACTCGTTGGTTTTCAGGAATATCATGACATGCAAATTTTTGTTCAACAGAAAGTTCCCAATCAAGATAGACATCTGGATTATATTTACCATTGAAAGCAGGCATAGTAAATTTAATTTTAGCACTAGAGTGGTCATAATCTCGAACATCATACCTGTGTGGACCTCGTGCCATACCTTGACGGTTGAAACGTAGTTGTCGATGAGCACGATCATTATGGTGGTTGACCATTTGGTCGTCTTCTGTGTCACCAGAATAATCCTCATAGTTGTCCCCATGTTGCTCGACGCGGGGAGGAATTTCTTGGTGTTGGTTTATGGTGGCGGCATCAGCGGCAGTAGCTGGGTGTTGTGGATGCCCCATGGGCACACGCCGAGCTCGCGAAATAGCGGCGCCACCCGTGGAGTTGCGAGGATCCGTGTTGTTGTTGATGGGGGCTGCAGTCCGCAACTCGTCAAGACGTGACAAGATGTCCTTTAGCTGTGTGTTCGCAACACCCTGTGCATCCTCTATGGCCTTGAGCCTCTCTTCGGCCGCAATCTGAGCACCCTCAAGTTGGACGAGACGCTCGCGGGTGACTTTCACATCGCGGTGAGGCCCTCAAGTGTGGGTTGATCCTGTGCCATTGTTAGCGAAAGAGAAAAAAACACAATGTATAATCCCTATCAACTAACAAGATGTGGTGGACAAAATTCGCTCACACTCAAACTTAGTATCAAATTCTTACTTGTTCTTACCAATGCAACAGGTGGTGATCGGCGCGTTGGTGTTGGCTTCAAACTACCGATGAAGATTGGATGGAGCGATAACCAGGAATCAGTAGAGCCGGAACCTGTACTTATTGGTAGAAAAAGTGTAGCTTGGCAAAGGCTTCTCAACTCACAATATTAGTGGCACAATTTAGCAAAAAGCAATGCAAGTTGAATAATTGCTCAAACTCCTAACTAGTGCTGGCAGTCGACTAGTAAGAGATAAAATAATCTAATCCCAGATACTGAATCAAATGAGTGGAAGCCGGTGAAAATATGACAGCTCTAAATAGCTAGATATAAGTGAGGTATAAATGGCAGTGTATGAAAACCTAGAGCAGAAAAATGTCCAGCAGATATCACGTATACGAACAAAGTAAAGTTTCTGGACAATAAAAGATATTCCAAAAGATGCTAACCGGTCTGAACATTTTTGTCTTACTTTTTCTTCTCTGTTTTTCTTATTTTTTTTCTTTTTTTTCTTGCTCTTTCCTTTTTTTTTAGCTATTTCTTCTCTTTTTTTTTCCTTTGACCAGCCAGTTACCAACAAGTATACACACGTAACAAGAGGATAACAGGATTAAACCAGAGTGTGCTACTAGAAGCGACCTGATTGTACTACTGGAGATATAGGAGATTAATGAAGTGTCAGATGCGTAGGTAGGCAACTCCAAACGTTTAACAGTAGTACTGGCTAGCGATGCACAAAGCAAACAGCAGTTAAGCGGCGCCAAGGAGCAGAGGGAGCAGCTGCGCACAGGTGGGCGTGTGGGGTCGGCGTAATTTGCTGAGGCGTACACACGGTGGCAGATGGACAGACTGATGTGTGATGAAAAATAAGTTGTTGGCAGAAGGCTAGGGTGACGCGCAAGCAGAAAAGATATGAACAGAAAAACTTCCTCCCTGGCTAGTGGCCGGAATCTGGGGCGTGCGCGCGGCAGCAGCGGAGCAATTTCTAAGGCGGATGGGACGTGTTGTACAGGTGCAGTTGGCGCGTGTGCGACAAACACGTAAACTTGGCAAATCAGGTACACGGTGCGCGGCGGATGGATTAGTGTGGCAGAAAATATGGTGGACAACAACAAAGTCGATCTAGTAGATAATTTGCTCTCGGACTAATCTAGACCAACACTAGTATTAGATGAATGCAACCAAAAATTCAACTATGCAAATACTAGATGCAAAAATTGCTAGAGGCTAAAAAGGTTGGTGCAGCGGATGAACTAATCTATTTTTTTTTTGGCTTTTTGTGGGTTGTAGGACTAAAATCAATCTAATTTAAGAAAACTGTAAATCTTTCACCGATGAACCTGAAAACTAATACCACTTGATGTGAACTGGGACCCGATCTTTCGATAAGAGAGGATAACTACGATTTTGGGTGGGACTTGACCCTCACGATCCGGCTACCAACCGTACAGGAAGAACCGTACACGACTGATATCCACAGCAATCGCTGAACCAACTCCACGGCGTTATCGACCGAGCCAACGGCGCGATCGACCTATCCACGAAGGATTTTTCCTGCAAGCAAATCAAAGAACATGCAAGAAAATAATAGCCAAGCAATCTCAAAATTGCGAATATGCTAGATGGGATTAATCTCACAAGATGGGGTTTCGATAGGATGTCTTGACGGTCGCACTAACCGCTACGAGCGAAGACAAATAAAAATAGCAATAGCTAAATTTCTCTAAACAAAACCCGCGTCTAACCCTAAACGTGGCTAGCTATTTATTGAAGGAGTATACGACGGAGCCGGGATGCATAGATCTCTTGGACGGACGTAGATTTTTTTTTTGAGGGTGGAAAACCAATTTTATTCATGGAATTCCACAAGAAGTGGGATACATCTGGGGTCATGTGGGGTGCCAAGCTAGACATGGCGTCCCGGGCCCTGACTTAAACAAAACTTAGCTAATCTATGTGCTTCATAATTAACAGCACGACTCTCGAAAGTAAACGAACATTGGAAAAGGGAAACTTTCAGATTGATCTCGCTTATGGTAGCTCCATATTGTCCTCTGGTTCTCCTTGATATGTCAGAGACCACCTGTTGGCAGTCCGATGCCACTATAAACTGGTGAATCCCCAGATCTTCGGCGAGGGCTAGTGCCTCCCGACACGCCATTGCTTCCAAAGTAGCCGGATCAGTGACTCCTTCAATCACCAGCGCCGAGCTACCGAGATAACTCCCCCCTTCGTCTCTGCATATTGCTACTGCAGAACCTGCTGTTCTTCCACGCACTCCGGCGTCCACATGTATCTTGCAATAGCCTAGTGGTGGCTTCTTTGGTTGTGTGGCTCTTTGCACCGAGGCCGACCCACTCGTCCTTGTTTGTTCCTTGTGGCCCTTTAGTGTTCCCAGCTCCGTAATGAAGCTCGTGATGAAGCCGTGTGTAGCGTGGGGGCTTTGGAAAATTGACTCGTGGATGGCTTTGCGTCTTGCATGCCATATTGACCACAGTGTTACCGCCACGAGGACAAAATCATCCGGAGAGAACGATTCCATCAGTGTGAAAAGCCACTGTTTCGCCTTGGGCTCGGTAGTGGTTATGATTTTATGTGTGATCTCTTCCTCCATAAGTGCCCAAATGCTTCTGGAGGGGGTGCATTCCACAAGCGAGTGACGCCATGAGTCCCATGCGCCGCACAGTCCGCACTGTGGAGAATCAGCCATGTGCCGGTGAGCACGCACATCATTTGTCGGAAGTGAATGTTTGGCAAGCCGCCATAAGAACATGTGTACTTTTCCTGGAACCGCCGTTTTCCACAGGGTTTTCCAGGCTCCCTCCTCAGACCTTGTGCTTGAAGGCCCCGGTCCCTCTTCTAGCCATGCTTCTCTTCGAGCTCTTGTCTGTACCAGCATGTTGTAAGCGGACTTCACAGTAAAATTACCATGTTTCTCATGATGCCAGGCCCAAAAGTCTGGGAGATTACGGGTGCACAGTGGGATCCCTAGGATCACTTGAGCATCCATCGGCAAAAACGTAGACTCAACCAGCTGTTTATTCCATGAAGCTGAATTACTCAATATCAACTCAGATACCCACGTTGGTGGATTGGCCGTTAGACTTCCGTAGGGTTGTTTCTGTTCATCTCTGGGCAACTAGTTTTGTGTCCATATCGTCGTAGAGGTTCAATTACCGATTCTCTTAATCAGACCGAGTTTTAGAGTGTCCTTTCCTTCTACAACTGCTCTCCAAACCTGACTAGGATGGTTCCCCAAATCAGCCTCTAGGAGATCTTTGTTTGGGTGATAGATGCTAGCTCTTCAGAATTCTTGCACTTAGGGACTCAGGATTCTACAAAAGACGCCATGCCTGGCGGGCCAGCATGGCTAAGTTGAATAATTCAAAGTCCTTAAATCCCAAACCCCCCATGCTTTTGGGCTGGGTCATAGATTTCCACGAAACCCAGTGGGGTTTTCTTTTTCCTTCTTTGCTTCCCCACCAAAATTTTCTGATGAGCATATTAAGGTGTTCGCATAGCCTCCTCGGTAGCTTGAAGCACGACATTGAGAAGACCGGGACAGCCTGGGCTACCGCCTTCACCAGCACCTCCTTTCCTGCCTATGGGCCCTAGCACTAGGGATGGGCCATAGCTCCTCGTCTGTGTTGCATGTGTGTTTGCCACAAGCAAAACTCCTCCCGAAACGCATATGTGAAAACATGCCAGGATCTTGATTGCATGCACACGTGGGACCCATTGTTTGACTTGATTGCATGCATCTTCTAGGTTGCACGTAGCATACAACATGGATGGCTGGGCTGATTCCATGCATGCATCTAACTCCATGTAATCTTCTTTCGTCAACACCTTTGTGCCTGAGTACAAGCAGATTAAAACATGAAGGTAGTCAAATTATATGCACCGAGGAACAACATTACCTGGTCATTTATTTGCCGTGTAATATGTGTAAACGTTTTTATACTAGCTATGTCCGCATCACTATCTCTAATGCATAACCCCAAAATGATAGTGGTAATTCGGTAAGAGACATCATAGATTGCACCATATCTAATAAAGTACGGTTATGACATTCGGACACACCATTACGCTGTGGTGTTCCAGGTGGCGTGAGTTGAGAAACTATTCTACATTGTTTCAAATGAAGACCAAACTCGTAACTCAAATATTCGTTTTCGCGATCAGGTCGTAGAAACTTTATTTTCTTGTTACGATGATTTTCCACTTCTGTAACGCCCACGATGCGACTATATCTCCCATGTGTCGAGGCACGACTTAGAGGCATAACCGCATGGTGGTTTTGTCACAAGAAGGGTCATCTTCACACAATCCCATGTAATGAACAAGAATGGGATAAAGAGTTGGCTTACAATCACCACTTAACACAATACATTAATTAAACATACATCATTCAGAGTACACACATGAACCAACTACGGTCAAATCCAAAAAAAAGAAGATAACCCCAAATGCTAGATCCCCGATCGTCCCAACTGGGCTCCACTATTGATCAACATGAAAAGAAACATAGTAACGACCAAGGTCCTCATCGAACTCCCACTTGAGCTCGGTTGCATCACCTACACTGGTTTCATCGGCACTTGCAACTGTTTTGGTAGTATCTGTGAGTCACGAGGACTTAGCAATCTCAAAACCCGCGAGATCAAGACTATTTAAGCTTATGGGTAGGATGGGGTAATGAGGTGGAGCTGCAGCAAGCACTAAGCAAATATGGTGGCTAACATACGCAAATAAGAGCAAGAAGAGAAGCAACACAACGGTAGAGAAGCTAGAAGTGATCAAGAAGTGACCCTGAAACTACTTACGTTCATACATAACCCAAACCGTGTTCACTTCCCAGACTCCGCCGAAAAGAGACCATCACGGCTACACACGCGGTTGATGCATTTTAATTAAGTCAAGTGTCAAGTACTCAACAACCGGACATTAACAAATTCCCATCTGCCACATAACCGCGGGCACGGCTTTCGAAAGTTTATACCCTGCAGGGGTGTCCCAACTTAGCCCATCACAAGCTCTCACGATCAATGAAGGATATTCCTTCTCCTGGAAAGGCACGATCAGTCTCGGAATCCCGGTTACAAGACATTTCGACAATGGTAAAACAAGACCAGCAAAGACCACCCGACTGTGCCGATAAATCCCGATAGGAGCTGCACATATCTTGTTCTCAGGGCACACCGGATGAGACATCCTACGAGTAAAACCAGCCCTCAAGTTTCCCCGAGGTGGCCCCGCATTCTACTCGGTTCGGACCAACACTTAGAGAAGCACTGGCCCGGGGGGGTTAAAATAAAGATGACCCTCGGGTTGGCCGACCCAAGGGAAAGGTATAGGTTGTTAGGCAAATGTAAAACCAAGGTTGGGCCTTACTGGAGGAGTTCTATTCAAAGCGAACTATCAAGGGGGTCCCATAACCCCAACCGCGTTAGGAACGCAAAATCAAGGAACATAACACCGGTATGACGGAAAATAGGGCAGCAAGAGTGGAACAAAACACCACGCATAAGGCCGAGCCATCCACCCTTTACCAAGTATATAGATGCATTAATTAAATAAGAGATATTGTGATATCCCAAAATCATCATGTTCCAACATGGAACAATCTTCAACTTCACCTGCAACTAACAACGCTATAAGAGGGGTTGAGCAAAGCGGTAACATAGCCAAACAAAGGTTTGCAAGGAAGGTGGGTTAGAGGCTTGACATGGCGATATGGGAGGCATGATAAACAAGTGGTAGGTAGCGCAACATAGCGATAGAGCGAACAACTAGCAAGCAAAGATATAAGTGATATCGAGGATAATAGTCATCTTGCCTGAAATCCCGCTAGAAAGAAGATCGACTCCATGAAGAAGAAACGAACCAACGTAGTCGAACGGATCATCACAATCGCAACGATACCGAGAACTATCGAGAAGTAGCACAACAGGAAAGAAGCAAACAACATGGTAAACAACCATCACATAAACATGGCATGATGCGCAACCAAGTATGATGCATGTCCGGTTTAATGAGTCATGGCATGGCAAAGTGCAACAACCAATGCTACAAATTAAGTGGAGCTCAATATGCAACGAGTTGCATATTGACAAAACACCACATTCAATTATTTAGTTCGCTCTTGTTTATGCTACTCATCAATATTAAATGTTGGTTAACATGGCAAGAGGTGGAACATAATAAAACTACCTATCTAGGCAATTTAAAAGAGGCCGGAAGCAACAAACAATTCCGGAAAATCCTCATATACATATTTTGGAATTGGTACTGTTCTACCCTAAACCATATTTTAGAGTTGTTAAACATTAAAACAAAGTGCACCATGTTAACCTATGCATTTTTTCCAAGAAAGTTACATGTATAGTTTATTTAAATTTGAGCTACGGTTAATTAGTTATGAAATAAATCATTTTAACATGGCAATTATGCAAACTAATGCAAACAACATTTTAAACATTTCAAACATGGATGAAAGTGGGATATTATGAAACTAGACAAAATTCTAAGCATTTTTCATATATGAAGTTATTACATATGATGCATAGTTATTAAGTTATTATATGCATGATCAACAAGGGTTTTTCTGTAAAACTGGCAGATCCTGGAATAATAGACAAAATCGTCCAGACAGGAAAAAAACATTACACGAGCCGAATTAGAGCACAGAGGGCTGGGGAAGGAGCTCACCTAGCGGGCCGTGGCCCGATCGGTGGTGGCTCGGACTGGCAGGGGAGCGGCTGGGCCTAGCGCGGGCTGAGTCCACGCGTGGTCAACGCAGCCACGCGTGACGAAGCGGGCGAGGGGTGGCTTGATCCTCCGGATCAAACAGAGGCAGCGGCCACAGGAGCTTGCGAGGCGCGGGACTTGGAGCGGGCTGCGGTCAACGCTCGAACGAAACGAGCGTAGCGAGAGCAGGGGAAGTCAGCGGCGGCGCGGGATGCAGCCGACGTGAGGTCCAGGACGGCAGCAGGCGGTGGATTCGGGCGGGGGACGTCCAATCTAGCCGGAGGTGGGGCATGGAACGAGGTAGTGACGAAGCTTCAGGTTCGGGCGGCCATGGTGTTGTTGTCTGAAGAAAAAGACAGAGCATTCAGAGGGGGAAAAACAGGGGAAGGAAGAAGAGAGAGACGGAGATGGCAGGGCACGGCGACCTGCAGAACGACTGGGGCGACGGCCTGAAGCTGCTGCTGGTGGCGCTCGAGACGAAGCTAGAACGGGTGGCGGCCATGGTGTTCCTGTGCACGGGGGAGATGTGAGACAGATAAAGAGAAAGAGAGAGGAGCTAGAGGAAAAGGAAGAAGGGGGGAATAGGAGCAGGGGGCGGCGAGCAGTTCCTGCTGGTGCTCGGCGTCAAGGTGCGCCGGGGCGGCGTTGCTGGTCCGGCGGCTGGACTCCGTGAGGTGAGGTGGTCCTGGACGAGGAGGAGGCTTGCACGATCGGGAGCACCTCTCCTGATCGAGCTCGTGAATGAGGGGGGTCAAGCGCTCGGGCTCTGGATCGAGAGGAGGAGCTCAGGGCCTTGGGAGCAGAGGAGGTGGCGGCTGTGGTTGGTCAGCGACGCAAATCCAGGGAGGTGGTCGGAGGCGGGAGAGGATCTGGATCGGGTGCGGCTCTGGTTAGTCTGATGCTGAAAACGAGGGGGAGAGAGAGGCCGATAAAACGTTGCGGAAGCCGGTCTGCAGGTAGCTCGAAATCAACCCCGTCGAACCAGCGTTGCGATCTGTGTTGTCAGGCGTATTTTAATTGCCACCACCGTATTTCACCGTATTTGATGGATAGGCTCCAAGTTACTTAGGCTAGTCATAGTGGGGAGTAACTTAGACTAGTAACATACATATGTTACTAGTTCATGTTACCACCTTCATAGTGTGAAGTGTCATAGGTGTAGTAACATACATATCTTCATTTATTGTTTTGTAGACTTATTTTATATTGGAAACCGCTATGTGATGGTAACATATTACTCCCTCCGTTTCTAAATAATTGTCTTTCTAGAGATTTCAACAAGTGACTACATACGGAGCAAAATAAGTGAATCTACACTCTAAAACATGTCTACATACATCCGTATGTTGTACTCCATTTGAGATGGCTAGAAAGACAATTATTTGGGAACGGAGAGAGTATATTACTCTATTTGTCTCTCTCCTCTTTAATTATATGACACGTCATCTTTTTTGCTTATGTGGCATCTATGTTACTATTTATGTTACTCCCACTATGACTAGCCTTACAGGAACTGAAACTGGGCGAAGCAGCATCCATCCCCTCCAGTCTCGGCATTTGCCTGTGGGCCATCGGTTTGGACTAGTGTCATGATGGCCCGTCAATTTTTGCATGCAGGCCTGCAGGTTTCGATTGTCATGAAGGGATGAGATTACTTAAAGATCCTGGGTTATTGGCACTATAATTACGGATCTACAACCAATAGATTGTTAACTAACAGTTCTAGGTTTGTAGCAATTTCTTGGAGATTAGCTATGTGAAAATAGAGAAATGCTCTGAATGAAAGTATTTTTTTCCTTGGGAATATTCAGGCTTGTTAATGTCAAATTGGAAAATGCAGTATATTTTTTGCTCACTAATTCGTGAGTTTGATAGTTTAAAAAAAATCATAGGTGCACAGTTACAGAAAACAAAAGAGAAGGGGCCTACACATAATTGTATCATTATCCGTTGGGAAAGAGTGGATCTAGAGCTTCGTACGTGATGTCTAACTAGAAGGGTTGGGCGCGTTTTGCTGCACCCTTGGTGTTGTTGAGATTCTTAAAAAAACTCGCTTTGTTTTAAAATATAAGGTGTATTACTTTTTTGAAAAGTTCAACCTCTTTAAATTTGATCGAATTTATAAAGAAATATATCAAAATTCATAATATCAATTTGGTTTTATTAGATTCATCATGAAATGGATTTCCATAATTTTTTGGTTTAATATTGTGGATATCGATATTTTTGGCTCTAAACTTGGTCAAAGTTAAAGAAATTTGACTTTCCAAAGAACTAATACCCCTTGTATTTTTGAATTGATGAAATATTTAGTTTGGCGGATGGGAGACGATGGAGTGTGTTTTATGTTTATTATAATGCGTTTCTTTAGTGGGTCTTTCATGGCGTGATTTTGTGTTATTTGTTAATCAATTCATATTTTTGTGGGTAATTTTTTACGTCGGTGGTTACATGTACTATATTGGCGCTATAGTACCATCACATGGTGGCGCTTTTTTCTTTCTAGATGGTAAGAGGGCGCAGGGGTTGATATGTCCGGTTGGTATTGATTGATTTGAAAAATCATTGGCCCGATCAAAATTGTAAACCAAATTCAAAATTAAATATCTCAATCGAAAAAAAGAGCTTCAAAATTAGAAAATATGCTGAATTAAAATAATTAAACGGGGAGCTCCTTTAGAAATATTGACCGGGTCAAAATAAGTTGACCAAGTTCTAAACCGGAAACCTCAATTAGTTGCAAGGACTTAAAAATTAGGAAGCATAGTGTACAGTATAAAAGATTTGAATGAGAGCTTTGAGAAATTATTGGTCAAAATTGGATGACCCAATTCTAATTGGACATCTCAATTGATTGTGAGGCCTTTTACCCTAGGAAGCTTAGTGATATAGTAGATGAGCAACACTCTTAATTAACTTAGTTAGTTTGCTCAAAATCTAAAAGATAATTGTGCACTAATCAAAGGATTTAGTCATTAAAAAAAGAAATACGCTGATTGCACAGGTCGGAAAGCTCGCCCAGGATAGCATGGTCTCATATAAAACAGACATCGACGGGTGAGACACTTGGTCTAATATAAAATTGATACTTTTTTGCTGCCTGCCACAACTCCATGGTACATTTAAGTTATGGCGTATTAATTCAGAGTAGTCAAGTCACTGCTCTAGTGCTCCACCACGCACATCAAACAACATCTACATTCAGTTGAGCCGTGTGGGGAGCAAGCGCAGGAGACAATGGGCAAAGGACATACGCGCGCACTATTCCCGCAGTCGTATATTGTGAAGTATACCACGAAAAAGCCTGCCAGGAGTGAATCACGAAGCATATTCCCACGAGGCAGATAACGAGCTACCTGATGCTCGGCCTCTGCGACGCCACACTCAGAGAGAGGCTGGCTGGTTGGGGATGGATCCCGAGGGGGGTTTGGTGGAGTGGCGGCGGCGGCTGATGGGAAGGATGGATGGGACAAGCCTAAAAACTAGGGTTTGTCTATATATATAGCATGTGGATTAGGTCAGGGGGTATTCGGTCCGTATGATCGTAATCGGGCGGTCGAGAATAAATAGGTTAGGGAGTCCAAATAAGAAAAGAATATATTTTAGGGATGTTTGGGGATGATCCGAATCCATCGGTGATGACTGAGCGGATCAGGTTCCGGGAAGTTTCAGACGCGCGCGAGGGGTCATGGTTGTGTAGGGAGACAAGGCGATCGTGTGCAAGAGTGTGGTTTGCCTCAGAACGGTCAGTGAAGACAAGGGGGACACGGCAACTACGAACGGGCGCAAGTTTTAAAACATGACGGCAACGGAGTGCCGATGCAAAGCAAATGATGACATGATGAATGCAACAAACAAAATAAAACACATGGCGAACACGAAATACATGGAAGGCGTCTGAAGCGTCGGTCTCGGGGCGTCACAACTTCACTCTGAAATTCTTTGAACTTTTCAAATGTTTCAGACTTATGTTTCATCAAGTAGATATACCCATATCTGCACAAATCATCTGTGAAGGTCAGAAAATAACGATACCCGCCGCGAGCCTCAACACTCATCGGATCGCATACATCAGTATGTATTATTTCCAATAAGTTAGTTGCCCGCTCCATTGTTCTGGAGAACGAAGTCTTAGTCATCTTGCCCATGAGGCATGGTTCGCAAACATCAAGTGATTCATAATCAAGTGATTCCAAAAGTCCATCAGCATGGAGTTTCTTCATGCGCTTTACACCAATATGACCTAAATGGCAGTGCCACAAATATGTTGCACTATCATTATGAACTTTGCATCTTTTGGCATCAATATTATGAATATGTGTATCACTACGATCGAGATTCAACAAACCATTCACCTTGGGTGTATGACCTTAGAAGGTTTTATTCATGTAAACAGAATAACAATTATTCTTTGACTTAAATGAATAACCGTATTGCAATAAACATGATCCAATCATATTATGCTCAACGCAAACACCAAATAACATTTATTTTAGGTTCAACACTAATCCCGAAGGTAAAGGGAGTGTGCGATGGTGATCTTATCAACCTTGGAATCACTTCCAACACACATCATCAACTCGCCCTTAACTAGTCTCTGTTTATTTTGCAACTCCCGTTTTGAGTGACTACTCTTAGCAACTAAACCAGTATCAAATACTGAGGGGTTGCTATAAACACTAGTAAAGTACACATCAATAACATGTATATCAATTATACTTTTGTTCACTTTGCCATCCTTCTTATCCGCCAAGTATCTAGGGTAGTTTCACTTCCATTGACCATTTCCTTGGCAGTAGAAGCACTCAGTTCCAGGCTTGGGTCTAGCTTTGGGCTTCTTCATGGGAACAGCAACTTGCTTGTTATTCTTCTTTGAAGTTCCTCTTTCTTTCCCTTTGCCCTTTTCTTTGAAACTGGTGATCTTGTTAACCATCAACACTTGATGCTATTTCTTGATTTTTACCTTCGCCGATTTCAGCATCGTGAGGAGCTTGGGAATTACTTTCGTCATCCCTTGCATATTATAGTTCATCACTAAGTTCTAGTAACTTGGTGATACTGACTAGAGAACTTTGTCAATTACTATCTTATCTGGAAGATTAACTCCCACTTGATTCAAGTAATTGTAGTACTCAGACAATCCGAGCACATGCTCACAGGTTGAGCTATTCTCCTCCATCTTGTAGGCAAAGTACTGTCAAAGGTCTCATACCTCTCGACACGGGCATGAGTATGAAATAGCAATTTCAACTCTTAAAACATCTTATATGCTCCTTGACGTTCAAAACATTTTTGAAGTCTCAGTTCTAATCCGTAAAGCATGGTGCACTAAACTATTAAGTAGTCATCATACCGAGCTTTGTCAAACGTTCATAACGTGTGCATTTGCTCCTGCAATAGGTCCGTCACCTAGCGGTGCATCAAGGACATAATTCTTCTGTGCAGCAATGAAGATAATCCTCAGATCACGGACCTAATCCGCATCATTGCTACTATCTTTCAACATAATTTTTTTCTAGGAACATATCAAAAATAAACGGGGAGCTACATCACGAGCTATTGATCAACAACATAGTTATGCAAATACTACCAGGACTAAGTTCATGATAAATAAACTTCAATTAATCATATTACTTAAGAAGTCCCACTTAGATAGACATTCCTTTAATCATTTAAGTGATCACGTGATCCATATCAACTAAACCATGTCCGATCATCACGTGAGATGGAGTAGTTTTCAATGGTGAACATCACTATGTTGATCATATCTACTATATGATTCACGCTCGACCTTTCGGTCTCAATGCTCCGAGGCCATATATGCATATGTTAGGCTCGTCAAGTTTAACCCGAGTATTCTGCGTGTGCAAAACTGGCTTGCACCCGTTGTATGTGAACGTAGAGCTTATCATACCCAATCATCACGTGGTGTCTCCGCACGACGAACTTTCGCAACGGTGCATACTCAGGAAGAACACTTGTACCTTGAAATTTAGTGAGAGATCATCTTATAATGCTACCGTCGAACTAAGCAAAATAAGATGTAAAGGATAAACATCACATGCAATCAATACAAGTGATATGATATGGCCATCATCATGTTGTGCCTTTGATCTCCATCTCCAAAGCACCGTCATGATCACCATCGTCACTGGCGCGACACCTTGATCTCCATCGTAGCATCGTTGTCGTCTTGCCGACTATTGCTTCTACGACTATCGCTACCGCTTAGTGATAAAGTAAAGCAATTACATGGCGATTGCATTTCATACAATAAAGCGACAACCATATGGCTCCTGCCAGCTGCCGATAACTTCGTTACAAAACATGATCATCTCATACAATAAAATTTAGCATCATGTCTTGACCATATCACATCACAACATGCCCTGCAAAAATAAGCTAGACGTCCTCTACTTTATTTTGCAAGTTTTACGTGGCTGCTACGGGCCGAGCAAGAACCGTTCTTTCCTACACATCAAAACCACAATGATTTTTCGTCAAGTATGTGTTGTTTTAACCTTCAACAAGGACCGGGCGCCACACTACTAAAGTTAGAGAAACTAACACCCGCCAGCCACATGTGTGTGAAGCACGTCGGTAGAACCAGTCTCGCGTAAGCGTACGCGTAATGTCGGTCCAGGCTGCTTCATCCAACAATACAGCCGAATCAAAATATGACATGCTGCTCCACGTGGGGCCCCCGGACACCACAATGCGCTTGGTGTCACTGGTCCGCGTCCAGGCACACGCGCCGGAGTACGATATCAGGTGCTCCGCGAGCTTCTCCTGGTTCAGCGGCCAGACCCAGGTCGCGACGCTGGACACGATCCAAATCTCATCGCTCTCTAGCGGGGTGCCCGACTGCCGCTTCTGCATCGTACCCGAGGCTCCACCCATAGGCGACGGGCTTGCCTTCCTCAGTGTCACCATCGGTGTGGATGCCGAGGATGACGACGGCCAGGAGGAAGCGGATGACGACGACCAGGAGGAAGCGGATGACGAGGAGGATGAGAGCGAATGGATGCGCAGGATGGCCTGGGTAGAGGTACCTGCTAATAGTGATGACGAGGATGATAAGGCGGATGGTCACAATGATGATTGACGAACTCTTGTATTTGGAGCTTGTTAACTAGTTCAAGGATGTATTGAGACTTCATACATACAATCTGGGCTTTTAGCACATTGGATTTGATTTTTCCTTGAAGTG
>CM038680.1:438791101-438912106 GCA_021605205.1 Aegilops longissima
TAACTTGCTGTTTAACAACTTGAACATAAGGTTTATTCAGATCTGGACCAATTTCGAAATTTACATATGAGGACTTACCGGAATTGTTATATGTTGTTTCGGCCTCATTTAAACTTGCTTTGATGTGTTGTTTTGTTTGCCTCATCTCTTGCCATGAGTAGCTTCATGTAGCTTTGTCATGCATCATGCTTGTTGTGCATCATGCCTTATTCATGTGTGGTGTGTTTACTATGTTGTGTGCTTCTTCTTGTTAGTTCCTGTTTCGTTGCGATCGTGAGGATTCGTTCGTCTACGCTTGGTTCGGCTTCATCCATTCATCTTCTTCATGGACTCGTTCTTCTTCCTTGCGGGATTTCAGGCAAGATGACCGTCACCTTGGATCTCATTACTATCATTGCTATGCTAGTTGCTTCGTTCTATCGCTATGCAGCGCTACCTATTACCTGTTGATCAAGCCATCCCAAATTGCCATGTCAGCCTCTAACCTTTGACACCTTTCCTAGCAAACCGTTGTTTGGCTATGTTACCGCTTTGCTCAGCCCCTCTTATAGCGTTGTTAGTTGCAGGTGAAGATGAAGTTTGTTCCTTGTTGGAACATGGAGATGTTGTTCCTTGTTGGAACATGTTTACTTGTTGGGATATCACAATATATCTTATTTAATTAATGCATCTATATACTTGGTAAAGGGTGGAAGGCTCGGCCTTATGCCTGGTGTTTTGTTCCACTCTTGCCGCCCTAGTTTCCGTCATATCGGTATTATGTTCCCGGATTTTGCGTCCCTAACGCGGTCGGGTGATTTATGGGACCCCCTTGACAGTTCGCTTTGAATAAGACTCCTCCAGCAAGGCCCAACATTGGTTTTACCATTTGCCTCACCACCACCTACATTTCCCTTGGGAGTAATTAATTCAAGGGTCATCTTTATTTAGCCCCCGGGTCAATGCTTGTCTAAGTGTTGGCTCGAACCGAGTAGACTGCGGGGCCACCTTGGGGCAACTTGAGGGTTGGTTTTACTTGTAGGATGTCTCATCCGGTGTTGCCCTGAGAACGAGATATGTGCAGCTCCTATCGGGATTGACGGCGATCGGGCGGCTTTGCTGGTCTTGTTTTATTCTTTGTCGAAATGTCTTGTAGCCGGATTACGAGACTGATCGGGTCTTTCGGGAGAAGGAATATCCTTCGTTGATCGCGAGAGCTTATCATGGGCTAAGTTGGGACACCCTGCAGGTATAAACTTTCGAGAGCCGTGCCCGCGGTTATGTGGCAGATGGGAATTTGTTAATATCCGGTTGTAGTAAACTTGAAGTAAACTCTTCTAAAATACACCAACCGTATGCGTAATGCGTGAGTGTCTCTTTTGGGGTTGATCGAGAGGAGAACACGGTTTCGGGTTATGTCGGCGTAAGTAGGAGTTCAGGATCACTTCTTGATCATTACTAGTTGACGACCGTTCCTTTGTTTCTCTTCTCGCTCTCATTTGCGTATGTTAGCCACCATATCATGCTTAGTCGCTGCTGCAACCTCACCACTTTACCCCTTCCTTTCCTTTAAGCTTTGCTAGTCTTGATACCCATGGTAATGGGATTGCTGAGTCCTCGTGGCTCATAGATTACTACACCACCAGTTGCGGTACAGGTTTGCGATGATCATGGCGTGAGGCGATGTTTACTTGTTTTCGAGTTCTTCTTACGCTTCTTGATCGGGGATAGGTTCGGTCGGCAGCCTGGGCTAGCAGTGGTGGATGTCGTTTGAGTTTTGTTTATGTTTCATCCGTAGTCGGATGTTGATCTTGTATATGATGTTGATGTATTCTTGTGGCATTCGTGCCTTATGTATGTATCCCCATCTATTATGTAATGTTGATGTAATGATATCCACCTTGCAAAAGCGTTTCAATATGCGGGTCTATCCTTGGTGGGACCTTGAGTTCCTTTTGGATAGGGTCGCATATTGGGCGTGTTACTCCATGGCATCAATCGCACCATACTCGGCAAGCATCTCGTCATCGCGCCCGCCATATCTTTGGAATAGGCCACCCGAGCAGGCGTGGGCAGCCGCGATCTGGGATTTGGCGGGCTCGTCGTGGCAAGGTATGCCGCACAGGAACGGATGGCTGCTGGAACTCTCTCGGTGATTGCCAACTCTTTGGCCGTGGGTTGCCGACCGTTGTCGGAGAAGCTTCCTTCGATTTGTGCGGTGAGTGCTTCGAGCTGGGCGTGGACGACCTCGACATGGTGGTAGGCAGCCTCCATCAGGGCTAAGGCCACCGCTGCAGAACGGACAGCTGTTGTGCCGCTCTCGCCAGTTGCTATCCCCGAGGAGATGCTAGTGCTGCTGCCTGAGAAGCAACAACGGCCGTTTGGGCAGCCTTGGCCGCCCGGACACAGATTGCGGTCGCCCTCACGAAGCTTGTTAGCACGCGCCTAGCGGCTGCGGCTGCGCTCTTGCCGGAGTGGGCCGCCGAAGTTGGCCTCACGACGCGGGTCCACGTCCCCATCTTTCACCGACGATGATTGAACAGTGAAATGATATTTGGGGAGTGAGCTAGTATGCTTGACACGCTGGCTGTGGACTGTAGTAGACGCACCCCCTCTCGTAAGCCATGGGCGTACTCTACACCGATAGTGCTCCAAGATATTTTGTGCTGCATCTCACACGGTTGGTGATAATAAACTGTGTGCGATCTACTTGATTTATCGTCTTGATCATTTGAATTATGTAATGGGTCACAGCTACAAAGGATGGTGTTTGAATTGTTAGAACTTTTATCTGCAGTGAACATGCAACTATAGGTGTGTCGTCAAAAAAATTGGAATTATTCAGGGTTTGTTTGTACATTTTTATACATTAACTGGGGTTTCTAGGCATTTTATGCGCATAATTCAAATTTGAACTACATGCAGATGCTCCTGTGCATATAAACTTATTGAAAAATCAAATATGTGTCATTGGTTGCATGCTTAGGTCCCATGCAAGAAACGGGAATGAATTTCAAACAACCTGCCACCGTCACTCGGCCGCAAACATTGAGATACCTGGTTTTTAAATTATATAAATCCAAAACTCGTCTGAAATTCATGAAACTTGGCATGCTATCAGGTAGCGGCATCAACATGCCGTGGTAAAATTTTTGTCCCATTTGGGGCAGGTTTGGGTATAAGCTTCTCACAAACCAGAGCTTGTCACAACAAGCGTGATGGTTTCGGTAGGGAACGTGCCACCTTTAGGGACGAAACGATATCCGTTGCCTCTTATTGCTTTCAAAAAATTTCGAGTGTCAACATTGAACAACAAGAGTGTTGTGTTCAATTTTGGAATTTTTCGGGGTTCGTTTGGACATTTTTATACATTAACTGGGTTTTCCAGGCATTTATGTGCATAATTCAAATTTGAACTACATGCACATTCTCTAGTGCATATAAATTGGTTGAAAAATCAAATCTGTGTCCTTGGGTGCATGCTTAGGTCCCATGCAAGAAATGAGAATGAATTTCAAACACCAGGGCACCGTTGACTGCCGGCAAAACATTGAGATGCCTGGTTTTTAAATTCTAGTAAATCCAAAACTCGTCTGAAATTCATGAAACTTGGCATGCTATCATGTAGCGGCATCAACATGCTGTGGTACAAATTTTGTCCCATTTGGGGCAGGTCTGGGTATATGCTTCTCACAAACCGAAGCTTCTCACAACAAGCATGATGGTTTTCGGTAGGGAACGTCCCACCTTTGGGGACGAAACGATACCCATTTCCTCTTATTACTTTCAAAAAAAATTCTCGTGTCAACATAGAACAACAGGAGTGTTGTGTGAATTTTTGTGATTTTTCGTGGTTCGTTTGGACATTTTTATGCATTAACTGAGTTTTCAACGCATTTATGTGCATAATTCAAATTTGAACTACATGCACATGCTCCAATGCATATAAATTGGTTGAAAAATCAAATCTGTGTCCTTGGGTGCATGCTTAGGTCCCATGCAAGAAATGGGAATGAATTTCAAACATCAGGGCACCGTTGATTGCCGGCAAAACATTGAGATGCCTCGTTTTTAAATTCTAGTAAATCCAAAACTAAATCGAAATTCATGAAACTTGGCATGCTATCATGTAGCGGCATCAACATGCCGTGGTACAAATTTTGTCCCATTTGGGGCAGGTTTGGGTATATGCTTCTCACTGGCGGAGCTTCTCACAACAAGCATGATGGTTTTCGGTAGGGAACGTCCCACCTTTGGGGACGAAACGATACCCATTGCCTCTTATTGCTTTCAATTTTTTTCTCATGTCAACATAGAACAACAGGAGTGTCGTGTGAATTTTTGTGATTTTTCGGGGTTCATTTGGACATTTTTATGCATTAACTAAGTTTTCAATGCATTTATGTGCATAACTCAAATTTGAACTACATGCACATGCTCCAGTGCATATAAATTGGGGTTCATTTGGAAATTTTTATGCATTAACTAAGTTTTCAATGCATTTATGTGCATAACTCAAATTTGAACTACATGCACATGCTCCAGTGCATATAAATTGGTTGAAAAATCAAATTTGTGTCCTTGGGTGCATGCTTAGGTCCCATGCAAGAAATGGGAATGAATTTCAAAAACCAGGGCACCGTTGATTGCCGGCAAAACATTGAGATGTCTGGTTTTTAAATTCTAGTAAATCCAAAATTCTGTTAACCATCCACGTGACGCCACGTGTCCTGGTTTTAATGGTTGTAGGAGGTGCCGTGCGGACAGCTACTTGACCTTGGTGAGCGGGAGGCGGCGGCGCCGTCCGTCTTGAGCTGACCAAGAGGCGTGCAAGCCGTCCTCGAGTGTGCAGGCTCACCAGGAAGCGTGCGAGCTGTATGTTGCGCAGGCTCACTAGGAAGCGAGCCCTTTGACTTTCATGGTCGCCCACCTTGCTCGCATCCTCTCCATTAATGGCGCCCAAGCCGCAGTTTAATTCGTTTTTTAAATATAAAACACTCATCATAAATGTTTTAGTTAGAACACCGTATGCAAACCGACAGCTTCCCAGGAAGCCAAGAGAAAATGTGCCGAGCAAGATTTACGTAGCTCTTGATCGCATAAGCGATTTAGATAGAACACCTGTATGCAAAGTGAAAGAAGCGTAGGATTTGTGCATCCCTTCAATGCAAACGGTTGTTTTGGATGACCCGTGGGCAATGCTACCTCTTGAGCACTGCGTTGGTTTTTCCTTGAATAGAAAGGGTGATGCGGCAAAGTAGCGAAAGTATTTCCCTCAGTTTTTGAGAACCAAGGTATCAATCTAGTAGGAGGCTACACGCAAATCCCTCGTACCTGCACAAACAAATAAGAACCTTGCAACCAACGCGATAAAGGGGTTGTCAATCCCTTCACGGCCACTTGCAAAAGTGAGATATGATAGAGATAATATTATAAATATTTTTGGTATTTTTGTTGTATAGATTGAAAAGTACAGGTTGCAAAATAAATGGCGCCAAAAATCGCTAGTTGTTGGAAGATTAATATGATGGAAAATAGACCCGGGGGCCATAGGTTTCACTAGTGGCTTCTCTCAAGATAGCATAAATATTACGGTGGGTGAACAAATTACTGTCGAGCAATTGATAAAAAAGTGCATAGTTATGAGAATATCTAGGCATGATCATGTATATAGGCATCACGTCTGCGACAAGTAGATCAAACGATTCTCGCATCTACTACTATTACTCCACACATCGACCGCTATCCAGCATGCATCTAGAGTATTAAGTTCATAAGAACAGAGTAACGCATTAGGCAAGATGACATGATGTAGAGGGATAAACCCAAGCAATATGATATAAACCCCATATTTTTATCCTCGATGGCAACAATACAATCGTGCCTTGCTTCCCCTCTTGTCACTAGGAAAGGACACGCAAGATTGAACCCAAAGCTAAGCACTTCTCCCATTGCAAGAAAGATCAATCTAGTAGGCCAAACCAAATTGATAATTCGAAGAGACTTGCAAAGATATCAAATCATACATATAAGAATTCAGAGAAGAACCAAATATTGTTCATAGATAATCTTGATCATAAACCCACAATTCATCGGATCTTGACAAACACACCGCAAAAATAATTACATCGAATAGATCTCCAAGAAGATCAAGGAGAACTTTGTATTGAGATCCAAAGAGAGAGAATAAGCCATCTAGCTAATAACTATGGACCCGAAGGTCTGAGGTAAACTACTCACACATCATTGGAGAAGCTATGGTGTTTATGTAGAAGCCCTCCGTGATCGATTCCCTCTCCGGCGGAGCACCGGAAAAGGCCCCAAGATGGGATCTCACGGGTACAGAAGGTTGCGGCGGTGGAATAGGGTTTCGTGGTGCTCTCGGATGTTCACGGGGTATATGAGTATATATAGGCGAAAGAAGTCAGTTGGGGGAGCCACGAGGGGCCCACGAGGCTGGGGGTGCGCCTACCCCCTGGGCGCGCCTCCCTACCTCGTGGCCGCCTCGTTGCTTCCTGGATCACGTTTGTTCGAAAAATAACTCTCCCGAAGGTTTCATTCCGTTTGGATTCCGTTTGATATTCCTTTTCTGCGAAACACTGAAATAGGCAAAAAAACAGCAATTTGGACTGGGCCTCCGATTAGTAGGTTAGTCCCAAAAATAATATAAAAGTGTATAATAAAGCCCATTAAACATCCAAAACAGATAATATAATAGCATGGAACTATCAAAACTTATAGATATGTTGGAGACGTATCAAGCATCCCCAAGCTTAATTCATGCTCGTCCTCGAGTAGGTAAATGATAAAAACAGAATTTTTGATGTGGAATGCTAACTAGCATATTTTTTAATGTAATTTTCTTTATTGTGGCATGAATATTCAGATCCGAAAGATTCAAGATAAAAGTTTAATATCGATATAAAAATAATTATACTTCAAGCATACTAACTAAGCAAGTATGTCTTCTCAAAATAACATGTCCAAAGAAAGTTCATCCCTACAAAATCATATAGTTTGGATATGTTCCATCTTAGTCACACAAAATATTCAAATCATGCACAACCCGGTTTCAGCCAAGCAATTGTTTCATACTAGAATTTTCAAACTTTCTTAACTTTCACGCAATATATGGCGTGAGCCATGGACATAGCACTATGGTTGGAATAGAATATGATGATGGGGATTGTGTGGAAAAGACAAAAAAGGAGAAAGTCTCACATTGACGCGGCTAATCAGCGGGCTAGGGAGATGCCCATCGTTGATGTCAATGCAAGGAGTAGGGATTGCCATGCAACGGATGCACGAGCTATAAATGTATGAAAGCTCAACAAAAGAAACTAAGTGGGTGTGCATCCAACTTGCTTGCTCACGAAGACCTAGGGCATTTGAGGAAGCCCATTGTTGGAATATACAAGCCAAGTTCTATAATGAAAAATTCCCACTAGTATATGAAAGTGACAAAACAAGAGACTCTCTATTATAAAGATCACGGTACTACTTTGAAGCACAAGTGTAAAAAAGGATAGTAGCATTGTCCCTTTTTATTTCTTTTCTCCTTTTTTTGGGCCTCTTTTTTTATTTGGCCTTTTTTGGAACAATGTTCTATGAATGATGATCATCACACTTCTATTTATTTACAACTCAATGATTACAACTCGATACTAGAACAAAATATGACTCTATATGAATGCCTCCGTGTGTGTGCGGAATGGGCAATGACTCAAGAGTGACATGTATGAAAGAATTATGAATGGTGGCTTTGCCACAAGTACGATGTCAGCTACATGATCATGCAAGGCAATATGACAATGATGAAGTGTGTCATGGTAAATGAAACGGTGGAAAGTTGCATGGCAACATTATCTCGGAATGGCTATGGAAATGCCATAATAGGTAGGTATGATGGCTGTTTTGAGGAAGATATAAGGAGGTTTATGTGTGATAGAGCATATCATATCACGGGGTTTGGATGCATCGGCGAAGTTTGCACCAACTCTCAAGGTGAGAAAGGGCAATGCACGGTACCGAAGAGGCTAGCAATGATGGAAGGGTAAGAGTGCGTATAATCCATGGACTCAACATTAGTCATAAAGAACTCACATACTTATTGCAAAAATCTACAAGTCATCAAAACCAAGCACTACACGCATGCTCCTAGGGGAAGGGTTGGTAGGAGTTAACCATCGCGTGATCCCGACCTCCACACAAAGGATGACACTCAAAGAACACCTCATGTTTCAAATTTGTTACACAACGGTTACCATACGTGCATGCTATGGGACTTGCAAACTTCAACACAAGTATTTCTCAAATTCACAATTACTCAACTAGCACAACTTTAATATCACCATCTTCATATCTCAAAACAATCATCAAGTATCAAACTTCTCATAGTATTCAATGCACTCTATATGGAAGTTTTTATTATATCCATCTTAGATGCCTATCATATTAGGACTAATTTTATAGCCAAAGAAAATTACCATGCTATTCTAAAGGACTCTCAAAATAATTTAAGTGAAGCATGAGAGATCAATAATTTCTATAAAATAAAGCCACCACCATGCTCTAAAAGATGAAGCACTAGAGCAAAGTTATCTAGCTCAAAAGATATAAGTGAAGCACAAAGAGTATTCTAATAAATTCCGATTTATGTGTGTTTCTCCCAAAAGGTGTGTACAACAAGGATGATTATGGCAAACTAAAAGCAAAGACTCAAATCATACAAGGCGCTCCAAGCAAAACACATATCATGTGGTGAATAAAAATATAGCATCAAGTAAAGTTACCGATGGGATTTAAATTTAAAGAGGGATGCCTTAGGGGCATCCCCAAGCTTAAACTTTGGTTGTCCTTGAATTTTGCCTTGGGGTGCCTTGGGCATCCCCAAGCTTGGGCTCTTGCCACTCCTTATTCCATAATTCATCAAATCTTTACCCAAAACTTGAAAACTTCACAACACAAAACTCAACAGAAAATCTCATGAGCTCCGTTAGCGAGATAAAACAAATCACCACTTTAAGGTGAAGGAAATATGCCCTAGAGGCAATAATAAAGTTATTATTTATTTCCTTATTTCATGATAAATGTTTATTATTCATGCTAGAATTGTATTAACCGGAAACATAATACATGTGTGAATACATAGACAAACATAGTGTCACTAGTATGCCTCTACTTGACTAGCTCGTGAATCAAAGATGGTTAAGTTTCCTAGCCATAGACATGAGTTGTCATTTGATTAACGGGATCACATCATTAGGAGAATGATGTGATTGACTCGACCCATTCCGTTAGCTTAGCACTTGATCGTTTAGTATGTTGCTATTGCTTTCTTCATGACTTATATATGTTCCTGTAACTATGAGATTATGCAACTCCCGTTTACGGAGGAACACTTTGGTGCTACCAAGCGTCACAGCGAATCTGGGTGATTATAAAGGAGTACTACAGGTGTCTCCAAAGGTACATGTTGGGTTGGCGTATTTCGAGATTAGGTTTTGTCACTCCGATTGTCGGAGAGGTATCTCTGGGCCCACTCGGTAATGCACATCACTATAAGCCTTGCAAGCATTGCAACTAATTAGTTAGTTGCGGGATGATGCATTACGGAACGAGTAAAGAGACTTGCCGGTAACGAGAATGAACTAGGTATTGGATACCGACGATCAAATCTCGGGCAAGTAACATACCGATGACAAAGTGGAACAACATATGTTGTTATGCGGTTTGATCGATAAAGATCTTCGTAGAATATGTAGGAGCCAATATGGGCATCCAGGTTCCGCTATTGGTTATTGACCGAGAATAGTTCTAGGTCATGTCTACATAGTTCTCGAACCCGTAGGGTCCATGCACGCTAACGTTTCGATGTGAGTTATATTATGAGTTTTGATGTACCGAAGGAGTTCGAGTCCCGGATGAGATTGGGGACATGACGAGGAGTCTCGAAATGGTCGAGGCGTAAAGATCGATATATTGGACGACTATATTCGGAGTTCGGAAAGGTTCGAGTGATTCGGTATTTTCGAGTACCGGAGAGTTACGGAATTCGCCGGGAGAAGTATTGGGCCTTATTGGGCCATACGGGAAGAGAGAGGGGCTGCCTAGGGCAGGCCGCGCCCCAAGGCCTAGTCCGAATTGGACTAGGGGAGGCCGCACCCTCCTTCCTTCCTTCTCTCTTCCCTTTCCTTCTCTCCTACTCCTACTACATGGAAGGTCTCCTAGTTGGACTAGGAAAGGAGGAGTCCTACTCGGTGGGAGTAGGACTCCTCCTTGGTGCGCCCCTCCTAGGCCGCCACCCCTCCCTTGCTCCTTTATATACGGGGCAGGGGCACCCAGACACACAAGTTGATCTACGGATCGTTCCTTAGCCGTGTGCGGTGCCCCCTCCACCATATTCCACCTCGGTCATATCGTCGCAGAGTTTAGGCGAAGCCCTGCGCGATAGAGCATCATCATCGTCACCACGCCGTCGGTTGATGGAACTCATCCCGACACTTTGCTGGATCGAGTCCGGGATCGTCATCGAGCTGAACGTGTGCTAAACTCGGAGGTGCCGTACGTTCGGTACTTGGATCGGTCGGATCGTGAAAACGTACGACTACATCAACCGCGTTGTCATAACGCTTCCGCTTACGGTCTACGAGGGTATGTGGGCATACACTCTCACCTCTCGTTGCTATGCCATCACCATGATCTTGCGTGTGCCTAGGAATTTTTTTGAAATTACTACGTTCCCCAACAGTGGCATCCGAGCCTGGTTTTATGCGTTGATGTCATATGCACGAGTAGAACACAAGTGAGTTGTCTGCGATATAAGTCATACTGCTTAACAGCATGTCATACTTTGGTTCAGCGGTATTGTGAGATGAAGCGGCCCGGACCGACATTACGCCAGACGCTTACGCGAGACTGGTTTCACCGCTTGAGCACTCGTTGCTTAAAGGTGACGGCGGGTGTCTGTCTCTCTCACTTTAGTTGAACCGAGTGTGGCTACGCCCGGTCCTTGCGAAGGTTAAAACAGCACCAACTTGACAAACTATCGTTGTGGTTTTGATGCGTAGGTAAGAACGGTTCTTGCTCAGCCCGTAGCAGCCACGTAAAACTTGCAACAACAAAGTAGAGGACGTCTAACTTGTTTTTGCAGGGCATGTTGTGATGTGATATGGTCAAGGCGTGATGCTATATTTTATTGTATGAGATGATCATGTTTTGTAACCGAAGTTATCGGCAATCGGCAGGAGCCATATGGTTGTCGCTTTATTGTATGAAATGCAAAAGCCATGTAATTGCTTTACTTTATCACTAAGCGGTAGCGATAGTCGAGAAGCAATAGTTGGCGAGGCGACAACGATGCTACGATGGAGATCAAGGTGTCGCGCTGGTGGCGATGGTGATCACGACGGTGCTTGGAGATGGAGATCACAAGCACAAGATGATGATGGCCATATCATATCACTTATATTGATTGCATGTGATGTTTATCCTTTATGCATCTTATCTTGCTTTGATTGACGGTAGCATTTTAAGATGATCTCTCACTAAAATTATCAAGAAGTGTTCTCCCGAGTATGCACCGTTGCGAAAGTTCTTCGTCTTTGAGACACCACGTGATGATCGGGTGTGATAGGCTCTACGTTCAAATACAACGGGTGCAAAACAGTTGCGCACGCGGAATACTCAGGTTAAACTTGACGAGCCTAGCATATAACAGATATGGCCTCGGAACACGGAGAGCGAAAGGTCAAGCGTGAATCATATAGTAGATATGATCAACATATTGATGTTCACCGTTGAAACTACTCCATCTCATGTGACGATCGGACATGGTGTAGTTGATATGGATCACGTAATCACTTAGAAGATTAGAGGGATGTCTATCTAAGTGGGAGTTCTTAAGTAATATGATTAATTGAACTTTAATTTATCATGAACTTAGTCCTGGTAGTATTTTGCAAATTACGTTGTAGATCAATAGCTCGCGTTGTTGCTTCCCTATGTTTGTTGCTTTCATATGTTTATTTTAATATGTTCCTAGAAAATTGTGTTGAAAGATGTTAGTAGCAATGATGCGGATTGGATCCGTGATCTGAGGTTTATCCTCATTGCTGCACAGAAGAATTATGTCCTTAATGCACCGCTAGGTGACAGACCTATTGCAGGAGCAGATGCATACGTTATGAGCGTTTGGCTAGCTCAATATGATGACTACTTGATAGTTTAGTGCACCATGCTTAACGGCTTAGAATCGGGACTTCAAAGGCGTTTTGAGCGTCATGGACCATATGAGATGTTCCAGGAATTGAAGTTAATATTTCAAGCAAATACCGAGTTGAGAGATATGAAGTCTCCAACAAGTTCTATAGCTAAAAGATGGAGGAGAATCGCTCAACTAGTGAGCATGTGCTCAGATTGTGCAGGTACTTGATCGCTTGAATCAAGTGGGAGTTAATCTTCCGAGATAAGATAGTGATTGACAGAATTCTCTAGTCTCCATCACCAAGTTAGTAGAACTTCATGATGAACTATAATATGCAAGGGATAACGGAAGCGATTCCCAAGCACTTCGTGATGCTGAAATCGACGAAGGTAGAAATCAAGAAAAACATCAAGTGTTGATGGTTGACAAGACCACTAGTTTCAAGAAAGCGGCAAAGGGAAGAAGGGAACTTCAAGAAGAGCGGCAAGCAAGTTGTTGCTCAAGTGAAGAAGCCCAAGTCTGGTCCTAAGCACGAGACTAAGTGCTTCTACTGCAAAGGGACTCGTCACTAGAAGTGGAACTGCCCCAAGTAGTTGGCGGATAAGAAGGATGGCAAAGTGAACAAAGATATATTGGATATACATGTTATTGATGTGTGCTTTACTAGTGTTTATAGCAACCCCTCGGCATTTGATCTGGTTCGGTTGCTAAGAGTAGTAACTCTAAGCGGGAGTTGCAGAATAAGCAGAAACTAGTTAAGGCGAGGTGACGATGTGTGTTGGAAATAGTTCCAAGATTGATGTGATCATCATCGCACACTCCCTATAATTTCGGGATTAGTGTTGAACCTAAATAAGTGTTATTTGGTGTTTGCGTTGAGCATGAATATGATTTGATCATGTTTATTGCAATACGGTTATCCATTTAAGTTAGAGAACAATTGTTGTTACTGTTTACATGAGTAAAACCTTCTATGGTCATACACACCAACGAAAATGGTTTGTTGGATCTCGATCGTAGTGATACACATATTCATAATATTGAAGCCAAAAGATGCAAAGTTAATAATGATAGTGCAACTTGTTTGTGTAACTTGCCGTTTAAGTCATATTGGTATAAAGCGCATGAAGAAACTCCATGCTGATGGGATTTTGGAATCACTTGATTATGAATCGCTTGATGCTTGCGAACCATGTCTCTTGGGCAAGATGACTAAAATGCCGTTCTCGGAACAATGGAGCAAGCAACAGATTTGTTGGAAATCATACATACTAATGTATGTGGTCCGATGAATATTAAGGCTTGCAGCGGGTATCATTATTTTCGACCTTCACAGATGATTTGAGCAGATATGAGTATATCTACTTAATGAAATAGAAGTGCGAAACATTTGAAAAGTTCATATAATTTCAGAGTGAAGTGAAAATCATTGTAACAAAGTTTCTACGATCTGATCGTGGAGAAGAATATTTGAGTTACGAGTTTGGTCTTCAGTTAAAACAATGTGAAATAGTTTCACTACTCACGCCACCTGGAACACCACAGTGTAACGGTGTGTCCGAACGTCGTAACCGTACTTTATTAGATATGGTGCGGTCTATGATGTCTCTTATCGATTTACCACTATCGTTTTGGGGTTATGCATTAGAGACAGCTACATTCACGTTAAATAGGGCACCATCTAAATCCGTTGAGACGACAAAGCATGAACTATGGTTTGGCAAGAAACCTAAGTTGTCGTTTCTTAAAGTTTGAGGTTGCAATGCTTATGTGAAAAAGTTTCAACCTGATAAGCTCAAACCCAAGTCGGAGAAGTGCGTCTTCATAGGATACCCAAAAGAAAATGTTGGGTACACCTTCTATCACAGATCCGAAGGCAAGTTTTTCGTTGCTAAGATGGATCCTTTCTAGAGAAGAAGTTTCTCTCGAAAGAAGTGAGTGGGAGGAAAGTAGAACTTGATGAGGTAATTGTACCTTCTCCCTCATTGGAAAGTAGTTCATCACAGAAATCAGTTCCGATGATTCCTACACCAATTAGTGAGGAAGTTAATGATGATGATCATGAAACTTCAGATCAAGTTGCTACCAAACCTCGTAGGTCTTCGAGTAAAATCCGCACTGAGTGGTACGGTAATCGTGTTCGGAAGTCATGTTACTAGACCATGATGAACCTACGGACTATGAGGAAGCGATGATGAGCCCAGATTCGCGAAATGGCTTGAGGCCATGAAATCTGAGATAGGATCCATGTATAAGAACAAAGTATGGACTTTGATTGACTTGCTCGATGATCAGCAAGCCATGTTAAATAAATGGATCTTCAAGAGGAAGACGGACACGATAGTAGTGTTACTATCTACAAAGCTCGACTTGTCACAAAAGGTTTTCGACAAGTTCAAGGTGTTGACTACAATGAGATTTTCTCAAGCAGTAGCGATTCTTAAGTCTGTCCGAATCATGTTAGCAATTGCCACATTTTATGAAATCTGGCAAATGGATGTCAAAACTACATTCTTTAATGAATTTATTAAAGAAGAGTTGTATATGATGCAACCGAAGTTTTTGTCAATCCTAAAGGAGCTAACAAAATGTGCAAGCTCCAGCGATCCATCAATGGACTGGTGCAAGCATCTCGGAGTTGGAATATACGCTTTGATGAGTTGATCAAAGCATATGGTTTTATCTGAGACTTTGGAGAAGCCTGTATTTACAAGAAAGTGAGTGGGAGAACTATAGCATTTCGATAAGTATATGTGAATGACATATTGTTGATCGAAATAATGTAGAATTATTCGCAAAGCATAAAGGAGTATTTGAAAGGAGTTTTTCAAAGAAGGACCTCGGTGAAGCTGCTTACATATTGAACATCAAGATCTATTGAGATAGATCAAGGCGCTTGATAAGTTTTTCAATAAGTACATACCTTGTCAAGATTTTGAAAAGGTTCAAAATGGAACAGTCAAAGAAAGAGTTCTTGCATGTGTTACAAAGGTGTGAAATTGAGTAAGACTCAAAGCCCGACCACGGCAGAAGATAGAAAGAGAATGAAAGTCATTCCCTATGCCTCAGCCATAGGTTCTATAAAGTATGCTATGCTATGTACCAAACCTATTGTATACCTTGCTCTGAATTTGGCAAGGGAGTACAATAGTGATCTAGGAGTAGATCCTTTGGACATTGGTCAAGAACATCCTTAGTGAGGACTAAGGAAATATTTCTCGATTATGAAGGTGATAAAAGAGCCCGTCGTAAAGAGTTACATCGATGCAAGCTTTTTACACTGATCCAGATGACTCTAAGTCTCAATCTGGATACATATTGAAAGTAGGAGCAATTAGCTAGAGTAGCTCCGTGCAGAGCATTGTAGACATAGAATATTTGCAAAATACATACGGCTCTGAATATGACAGACCCGTTGACTAAGCTTCTCTCACGAGCAAAAAATGATCATACCTTAGTACTCTTTGGGTGTTAATCACATAGCGATGTGAACTAGATTATTGACTCTAGTAAACCCTTTGGGTGTTGGTCACATGACGATGTGAACTATGGGTGTTAATCACATACAGATGTGAATATTGGTGTTGAATCACATGATGATGTGAACTAGATTATTGACTCTAGTGCAAGTGGGAGATCGTCATCGAGCTGAATCGGAGTCCGGGGATCGTCATCGAGCTGAACGTGTGCTGAACTCGGAGGTGCCGTACGTTCGGTACTTGGATCGGTCGGATCGTGAAGACGTACGACTACATCAACCGCATTGTCATAAGGCTTCCGCTTACGGTCTACGAGGGTACGTGGACATACACTCTCCCCTCTCGTTGCTATGCCATCACCATGATCTTGCGTGTGCGTAGGAAATTTTTTGAAATTACTACGTTCCCCAACATAAGGTACTGTAATGAACTCATTCTTTATTTATATTGGTGATAAACCTACTGTATTCCAACTTCTCTATGGTTCATACCCCCCGATACTAGCCATAGATTCATCAAAATAAGCAAACAACACACGAAAAGTAGAATCTGTCAAAAACAGAACAGTCTGTAGTAATCTGTATCAAACACAAACTTCCTGTAACTCAAAAATTCTACCAAAATAGGAAGACCTATATAATTTTATTATTAATCTACTGCAATTGGAATCAGTATTTTATCACGTTCTCGTGATTTTTAACAATTGTTTTCGTGAGCAGAAAGTTTCTAATTTTTCAGCAAGATCAAATAACTATCATCCAAGAAGATCCTATAGGTTTCACTTGGCACAAACACTAATTAAAACACAAAACCACATCTAACCAGAGGCTAGATGAAATATTTATTACTAAACAGGAACAAAAATCAAGGGAAAAATAAAATTGGGTTGCCTCCCAACAAGCGCTATTGTTTAACGCCCCTAGCTAGGCATAAAAGTAAGAATAGATCTAAGTATCATCATCTTTGGTATGCAATCCATAAGTGGCTCTCATAATAGATTCATAAGGTAATTTAATTTTCTTCCTAGGAAAGTGTTCCATGCCTTTCCTTAATGGAAATTGGAATCTAATATGCCCTTTCTTCATATCAATAATTGCACCAATCGTTCTAAGGAAAGGTCTACCAGGAATAATAGGGCATGTAGGATTGCAATCTATATCAAGAACAATAAAATCTACGGGCACATAATTACTATTTGCAACAATAAGAACATCATTAATTCTTCTCATAGGTTTCTTAATGGTGGAATCCGCAAGGTGCATGTTTAAAAAATAATCATCAAATTCACGGAAACCTAACACATCACAGAAATTTTTTGGAATCGTGGAAACACTAGCACCCAAATCACATAGAGCATAGCATTCATGATCTTTAATATTAATTTTAATATTAGGTTCCCACTCATCATAAAGTTTACTAGGAATAGAAACTTCTAATTCAAGCTTTTCTTCATAGGATTGCATTAAAGCATCAACGATATGTTTGGTAAAAGCTTTATTTTTACTATAAGCATGAGGAGAATTTAACACGGATTGCAACAAGGAAATACAATCTATCAAAGAAAAATTATCATAATTAAATTCCTTGAAATCCAAAATAGTGGGTTCATTGCTATGTAAAGTTTTGACCTCTTCAATCCCACTTTTACCAATTTTTGCATCAAGCTCTAAAAACTTCGAATCACTGGGACGCCTTCTAACTAAAGTTGACTCATCTCCAGTCCCATCATTATCAAGATTCATATTGGAAAACAAAGATTTAATAGGAGACCCATCAATCACTTTTAGATCTTCATCCCTATTGTCATGAAAACTAGAAGAACACGCTTTTACAAAGCAATCTTTCTTAGCATGCATCCTAGCGGTTCTTTCTTTGCATTCATCAATGGAAATTCTCATAGCTTTGAGAGACTCATTGATATCATGCTTAGGTGGAATAGATATAAGTTTCAAAGAATCAACATCAAGAGAAATTCTATCCACGTTCCTAGCCAATTCATCAACCTTAAACATTTTTTCTTCAAGCATAGCATTGAAATTATTTTGAGAAATCATAAATTCTTTAACACTAGTCTCAAAATAAGAGGGAAACTTATTAAAATTTCCATAAGAGTTGTTGTAGGAATTACCATAATTATTAGAGGAATTATTAGGGAACGGCTTAGGATTAAAGTTTCCTCTATACGCGTTGTTACCAAAATTGTTCCTACCAAAAAAATTCACATCCATAGATTCATTATTATTCTCAATCAAAGTAGACAAAGGCATATCATTAGGATCAGAAGAAACACTCTTATTAGTAAACAATTTCATGAGTTCATCCATCTTCCCACTCAAAACATTAATCTCTTCTATCGCATGAACCTTTTTACTAGTAGATCTTTCGGTGTGCCATTGAGAATAATTAACCATAATATTATCTAGGAGTTTAGTAGCTTCTCCTAATGTGATTTCCATAAAAGTGCCTCCCAAGGCCGAATCTAAAAGATTTCTAGAAGCAAAATTCAATCCGGCATAAAAATTTTGTATAATCATCCATAAATTCAAACCATGTGTAGGGCAATTATGTATCATTAATTTCATTCTCTCCCAAGCTTGTGCAACATGTTCATGATCAAGTTGCTTAAAATTCACAATATCGTTTCTAAGAGAGATGATCTTAGCGGGAGGAAAATACTTAGAGATAAAAGCATCTTTGCACTTATTCCATGAATCAATACTATTTTTAGGCAAAGACAAAAACCAAGTTTTAGCACGATCTCTAAGCAAAAACGGAAATAGCTTCAATTTAACAATATCATTATCCACATATTTCTTCTTTTGCATATCACACAAATCAACAAAGTTGTTTAGATGTGTAGCGGCATCTTCACTAGGAAGGCCAGAAAATTGATCTTTCATGACAAGATTCAACAAGGCAGCATTAATTTCACAACATTCAGCATCGGTAATAGGAGCAATCGGAGTGCTAAAAAAATCATTGTTGTTGGTATTGGAAAAGTCACACAATTTAGTATTATCTTGAGCCATCGTGAAAAACAAGCAATCCAACACACAAGCACACAAGAAGCAAGCGAAAAAGAGGCGAACGGAAAAGAGGGCGAATAAAACGGCAAAGGTGAAGTGGGGGAGAGGAAAACGAGAGGCAAATGGCAAATAATGTAATGCGAGGGATAAGAGTTTATGATGGGTACTTGGTATGTCTTGACTTGTGCGTAGACTCCCCAGCAACGGTGCCAAAAATCCTTCTTGCTACCTCTGGAGCACTGCGTTGGTTTTCCCTTGAATAGGAAAGGGTGATGCAGCAATGTAGCGTAAGTATTTCTCTCAGTTTTTGAGAACCAAGGTATCAATCCAGTAGGAGGCTACACGCAAATCCCTCGTACCTGCACAAACAAATAAGAACCTTGCAACCAACGCGATAAAGGGGTTGTCAATCCCTTCACGGCCACTTGCAAAAGTGAGATCTGATAGAGATAATATTTTTGGTATTTTTGTTGTATAGATTGAAAAGTAAAGATTGCAAAATAACGGTGCCAGAAATCACTAGTTGTTGGAAGATTAATATGATGGAAAATAGACTCGGGGGCCATAGGTTTCACTAGTGGCTTCTCTCAAGATAGCATAAATATTACGGTGGGTGAACAAATTACTGTCGAGCAATTGATAGAAAAGTGCATAGTTCTGAGAATATCTAGGCATGATCATGTATATAGTCATCACGTCCGCGACAAGTAGATCGAAACGATTCTACATCTACTACTATTACTCCACACATCGACCGCTATCCAGCATGCATCTAGAGTATTAAGTTCATAAGAACAGAGTAACGCATTAGGCAAGATGACATGATATAGAGGGATAAACTCAAGCAATATGATATAAACCCCATCTTTTTATCCTCGATGGCAACAATACAAAACGTGCCATGCTGCCCTAACATCCTTTGGGAAAGGACACCGCAAGATTGAACCCAAAGCTAAGCACTTCTCCCATTGCAAGAAAGATCAATCTAGTAGGCCAAACCAAACTGATAATTCGAAGAGACTTGCAAAGATATCAAATCATACATATAAGAATTCAGAGAAGAACCAAATATTGTTCATAGATAATCTTGATCATAAACCCACAATTCATAGGATCTCGACAAACACACCACAAAAAGAATTACATCAAATAGATCTACAAGAAGATCAAGGAGAACTTTGTATTGAGATCCAAAGAGAGAGAAGAAGCCATCTAGCTAATAACTATGGACCCGAAGGTCTGAGGTAAACTACTCACACATCATCAGAGAAGCTATGGTGTTGATGCAGAAGCCCTCCGTGATCGATTCCCCCTCCGGCGGAGCACCGGAAAAGGCCCCAAGATGGGATCTCACGGGTACAGAAGGTTGCGGCGGTGGAAATAGGGTTTTATGGTGCTCTCAGATGTTCACGGGGTATATGAGTATATATAGGCGAAATAAGTCGGTTCAGGGAGCCACGAGGGGCCCACGAGGGTGGGGGCGTGCCTACCCCCCTGGGCGCGCCTCCCTACCTCGTGGCCTCCTTTTTGCTTCCTTGACGTCCACTCCAAGTCTCCTGGATCACGTTTGTTACAAAAATAACTCTCCCGAAGGTTTCATTCCGTTTGGATTCCGTTTGATATTCCTTTTCTGCGGAACACTGAAATAGGCAAAAAAACAGCAATTTGGACTGGGCCTCCGATTAGTCGGTTAGTCCCAAAAATAATATAAAAGTGTATAATAAAGCCCATTAAACATCCAAAACAGATAATATAATAGCATGGAACAATCAAAATTTATAGATACATTGGAGACGTATCAGGCAACCACGTACAAACAATTTGGTAAGATCTGCATCTGTCATATTGGGTACGTTGCCATTTGTCAAACTGGAAAGATTTACATTTGTTGATCTAGTAACTTTGCCATTTGTCAATTCTTGTAACACTGCGATTTGTCAAAATATGCAGCTAGAAATCATTAGCACTATGTAATTTTTGCAACTAAGATTTAGTAATTAAGCATAGATTTCATTCATAGATTAAGCAGTCGTTCTTAATTTATACAAACAGTTCAACTCGACAGCTGAACCGACCAAACTTCTCCCCAATTGTTGCCAACCACATACTGAAACTGAAATAGCTAGTTTAACTATATATACTAGCTAATTTTAAGTACGTTGTACAGTTCGACCACACATCTATAGGCAGATGAACTGAACAAAATAGCCCCTAAATACTACTACTACCACGGAGGGGCTTTGTGCTACTTCCGGCAGCCTCTCCTCTCCCGAGTGCGCTCAGTAAGTGGCAGAGGAGGAGGAGGAGCCTACCGACGAACTGGACAAATGCAATACAGCGCCTGCCGATGTTGCACATTCAGCGACGCTCGCCAGCTCGAACGCCCACTGCCGCTCTAGACGATCCCTCTCGAAGCGGCCGGACTGCTCGTAGATCTCCTGATTCCTTGCCTCTGCGTCGGCGTGTGCTGCGGCCACGGCTGCGGTAATGCTCTTTGCATGCTCGACGAGGCGCTCCTGCTCCTCCCGCGGGAACTCGATGTAGCGCGCAAGGTCGTTGACGCACGTGCGGGCCCCCACCTTCGCCTCCCTCCTTCGGGCGGTGGTGGCGGAGCGGGTGATGATTCTGGCGGTCGACGGTGGGCTGGCGGCCACGGCGGTCGACGGTGGGCTGGCGGCCACGGCGGCCGATGATGGGGTGGCGGCCACGACCACCACCTCCCGCCTTCGGGTCGCGGTGGCGGAGCGGGTGATGGCCATGGTGGCCGGCAGTGGGGTGGCGGCCACGACAACCACCTCCCGCCTTCAGGCCGCGGCGGCGGAGCGGGAGATGGCCCTGGCTTTCAACGGTGGTGTGGCGGCAACGGTGGCCGGCAACAGCTGCCGATGGGCAGCGGCGACGGAGTGTGTGGTGGGTGTTCCGCGCACACCCAACAGGGACGCCACACGCACTACACTACGCCGGGAATTGCGCCACCGCCGCGGTGTAGACTCCCAGCTGGAGCTGTCCTCTAATGACGGTGGAGTGGCTGAGCGACAATGATGGACCGGTGCCATTGGAGATTGTGGTAGAAGCAGACGAGATAAGCTACAGGGAGGGAGGGGAAAATGCGACGCATGACTCGCCGACCGTGAGGGTCTTTATAGCAGGCCGGTAAGCATTGGGATTTTGGGGGATTTCACCGAGTCGGGCGGGAAGCTTGCGCGGGAACCTGCGAGGTTGCATGAGAACGGGCTCACCATTCGGCCAAAAGAACGCCCCCGCGTGCTGCGCAAGCTTGCGCTGTAAGCCGTCTGCGGCAGCGGGGTGACAATACGTGCGAGAGAAGGACGAGAGGACAAGTACACATACAGTTAATAAAAAAACGTTTGCAATTTAATTACCTACTATACCCCCGTCCTTGTTTATAAATAGTACTTAACTAATAAAATACGAATGCATGTCGCCATAGATTATATCGTTGGAGTCGTATTTGAACATAGTTTCCAGCTATACAATTTTTGTAACATGCATTAACACTTTTTTGGTTAAATTTAAGGTTATACACCAGCAAGCGTTTGCCCTCAACACACACGGATTATTCCATCACAAACAGCTCTGATGGATCAACTGTCTACCACGTATCGCACACGCAACTTGCTGTTAGGCGCCGTAGCACGCTGTGCTCGCCATTAGGCGCCGCGGCACGCTTTGTCACGTCCGTTGGCGCGCTCTGCTCGCGTCCGTCGGCGCGCTTGGCTTGTGGACAGCTTTTCCTTGAGGCGAGCGCGGAGCTCTGCTCGCGTCCCTCCGCGCGCGCTCTGCCAGCAGTTGGGCATGCGCACGATCACGTCGTGGGGCCCATATGCATGCGGCTGCGTCGCACAAGTTGCCACGCGATGCAGTTACGTGCGGCACGATGGAGTTACGCGCTGCAAATTAGAACTGCCATCAAGGCCTGTCGATATTCCTGGCCATCCGGCTTCCCCTTTAATTCCCGCGGCCATTATAACCTTAGTCTCTTCAACCTTTCGATCGCGCCCCACAACACAACAAGCACACCCACGAGACACATAGAGAGGGGATGTCCGGCGGCGCTCCAATGGAGTTCGGCGAGCATAGAGTGGAGACCCGCGCGAGGGAGACGGATCTCTCGGTGGTGTACACCATCGACCCGGCCGTGGTGGACGACTACATCAACAGCGTTGAGCAGTTGCTTGCTGGAGACAAGTACAAGGTGGTCGGCATCGACCTCCAGTACACCGCCGGTCGTCTCGGCATAGATCAGAAGGTTGCCATCGCCCAGTTGTGCGTGCACCATCATGTCCTCATCTACCACTACTGCATGGCCACAGAGCCTTGTGACCGTTTCAACAGGTTTGTCAACAGCACTGACTACAAGTTCGCCATGGTGGATACCAACAACGATGTAAAAGCGCTCAGTGTTACGGGCTTGGCCTGCAAGAACCTTGTCTAAATCCGTGACCACTACACGGTATGGGGTAGCACGAAGGACTCCCTGGTCGAACTTGCCTCAGCCATCATCGACCCCTACTACGAAAAGATGAAGTAGGATGCCCAGAGAAGAAGTCTCGTATCCTGGCATGGCGCCTGGATGCGGCAATTGGATGAACCTCACCTCAGGTTTGCGGCGAAGAGCGTGTACACATGCTACGAGATGCACAGGCGGATCGTTGACATGAGGAAGTGCCTCGTTACCCAAATCGACGAGCCTGGATCGAGCGACAAACAGAGCAAGCGTCACAAGAAGTAGATGATGATCAGATGATCGTTTATGCTAGTTAATCATGCATGTAATATATGGTTTACTTTATTGGTGTGTGGAAATGTTATGTGTGTAGTAGCCACCTATGTAATTATGCATGTAATAGTTTACTTTGGTGTGTGCAAATGCCATGGTGGATGTTTAATTTGGTTATGCAAGCATGTCCTTATAAGTGTGTGTCTATATATATATATATATATATATATATATATATATATATATATATATATATATATATATATATATATATATATATATATATATATGTTGTTGTTCTGTATGCAATCCCATCGCACAACACACATGTCTTATTAGCAGCAACCGTCTTTGTTATTATCGGTCTTCACACACATTTCTGATTACAGACCTGTTTGCCACGTATCACACACATCTTGTTAAGTTGAACCGTTTCTGTTCTCATGTCTCAACGCAAATAGTTCATCCGAGTGAACCGCATGCCGTATATCGCAAACACCTTGATCTGGCTGGCCGTTTCTTTTGTGTTGCCTAATCACAAACAGTTCATCCGAGTGATTGTATGCTGTGTATCGCACACGCCTTCATCTGGCTGCCCGTTTCTTTTGTTCCTCCTCATCACAAACAGTTAATTGAACTGAACATCTGCCCTTCATTGCACACGCAACTAAAACTGAACCGTGTTTGATGCATCCGTCATCGCAAACGTTTTATACATTTCTGACGGTCTTCATACAGCACCGTTTGCGATTATTGCATCGCACACAGTTTCTCGAAGGGTCTCTGATTGTAGTGTCGCGTTAGCAGCATCCTGCAGTAGTGTGTGTAAGGCAATAACACTTATATGTTGGCCGAACACATCCTCCACAACTCCGATGGGATAAAACTTTTCACCCTTTGTTGTCATGCATGAATAAGCCATATGGACCTTTGGTATTTTCTAAATATTATTTGAAATAATGAAATGGGATAAAATCAATTAATTCCAATGATAACAAAATCGAGTCATAATAAAATCGAGTGATAAATGTGACAGTTGGCTTCCTAAATCGAACTAGCAGGGTGTCGCGCTTGAGTATGAGCCTATTGTGGATTTACCTTTTGTTGTTCAGTTTTACTAAGTAGGGTGAGAAGATTACGAACTATCGAAAATAGTGCAAATTGTTAGGTCGATTACAGAATCTGATGGCATACATAGAAAGATGAACGGAGGAGTACAATGAAGCGAACAATGGACCCAAAGGTTATACACTTCATAAAGTGAAAATAACCAGATTTTGTAGCTGATTTTTTAGCATTTTTGTCTAGTACATGAATCTAGCTTGATAGTCGTTGGCGCATATTATCCTCTAGTGATTGCCCCCTTCTACTTCTCCACTTCACTCATGCTGCCAAACGCTTGGAAGTACCATAGATTCCAATAAGTTGAATGCTATCTATCGTTCATTCCCCTTCCATAATGCACCTTCAACAACGCAGTGAACATGTGAATTCCATCAGACTTACCATACTGAAGACACATTTGATTTGTTCTGCAGAAGCAAATAGAATTACTTAGGGTAGCAAAAAAGGAGAGCTAAAGGCTTTGAACATACAAAAGATAATGCAAAAATAATTCACTAACCTCAACTAAAGTTGGCATGCCAATTATTTCTCACATTTTTAGCATTCACTTGATATGGTGATCAGGTAACATGGCAAAATTAGTAGAACATCATCCGCTCCCTTAGACCATGTATCGTAAAGCTACCAGGCATCGATGATGAACTCTTTATACAGCAAAGGGCACTATATTCAGAACATCAGATGATGAACCTTCCTGTCGGTGTCAAAACCGGCGGATCTCGGGTAGGGGGTCCGGAACTGTGCGTCTAGGCGGATGGTAACAGGAGACAAGGGACACGATGTTTTACCCAGGTTCGGGCCCTCTTGATGGAGGTAAAACCCTACGTCCTGCTCGATTGATATTGATATTGTGGATGTTTACAAGAGTGGATCTACCACGAGATCAAGGAGGCTAAACCCTAGAAGCTAGCCTATGGTATGATTGTAAGGGTTATTGTTGTTCTATATGAGATTGTCTATCGACTAGCCTGGCTCGGTTTATATAATGCACCAGAGGCCTAGGATAACAAGAGTCCTAGCCGAATACGCCGGTGGGGGAGGAGTCCTTGTCTTGATCGCCAAGTCTTGTGGAATCTTCCTTGTATCTCATGATCGTCCGGATGGCCCATGAGTATCTGACCATGGGGATCCTCGGCCCAATCCAACTGATCGGGAGATGGCGTGGTGAGTACCCCTAGTCCAAGACACCGTCGAGAGCCCCTGAACCGGTCTTCAAGTTGGGGACGCCTCGATTCTTCGAACTGTTCTTCATCTTGATCGTCGGATGGTTCAACAAATCTTCTCATCTTGATCTTGAGGATCGCCAAATGCATTCGACGAGTTTACACGTCAGGTATCCGAGGAGCCCCTTTAAGTTTCCGGCCTTTATCAATGCCTTGTTATTTTTATGCCACACCTTGGGTTTGAAGTTGTTCCCGGGCGGCAGCGTCCTCTTGCGTCCGAGCTCCAACGCCGGACTGCATTCGAGGTATCTTTTGCAGCCGAGCACCAACGCCGGACTACTTCCCAGCTCTATCGCCGGACTATGTATCCGAGCTCCAACGCCGGACTATGTATCTGAGGTGTCATAAATCACCTTGGTTCAAAGAAGTTTGAAGGAGTTTTAGCCGAGCTTAATGCCGGAAATGCCCTCTATGGAGCCAGCCACTAGCATCCGAGCTTTATGCCGGACTGCTTCCGAGGTGGTGCACCACCCCGAATGTGGGCCGGTTTTTGTCAATATTTTTCATTAGTGCAATTTATTCTCTGCCGAGATACATAGCCAGCAGCCCACAAGGTGTGTATCGGTCTAAAACCCGAGATGCACCTGAAGGATGACATAAGACCGCTGATCCCACTAGCCGCTGAGACTCAGGTTGATTTGCAAAATCGGCCTGAGGATCAAGTCCTAGCTCGGCAAAATACTTCGGGACACAAAAAGCGGCGTGCTCAGTCCTCGAGACTCGGGTTGGATGCGGCCGACCAACCTGAGGATCAAAATCTCCTCGGAAACTGTATTGCACTTAAAATTTTCGCATAGAACAGCAATGCAGTAGCCCCGAGACATCGGTCGGGTGGCAACACCGGATCGGGGATCGATGTGCCCTTTAATATTTGTAAATAATAAGCCCAAAGCCCAGTAGCCCCCGAGCCTTAATGCGGGCACGGGTGGCCGAATTAAGGATTGATATCCATAGTAAAATCACAAATTATGTGTAATGACTCTATGTATCCAAGTACATTACGTCATTAATGCTCGGATCAGCATTGTACAAAACTTTGTTGACCGACCATCGGCTTCAACCTCCTCGGCCAGTAGCCGAGGAGTGTTTGTCCTACTTTATAAAGCCTTTATGAGGGCAAAGATTTACGACAAACAAGGCAATCTGGCCATACGGTTTTATAAACAAAGGTACGCAGAGAGATATGTTATATTACTGTTTAACTGAAGAAATGTCTTCCAAAGAAAATAGTCCCGCTATCTGTTCCTTTCTTTGGGTTGTCATGCTAAGCATGATCATGAAATCTCAGCTCCAATGTAAGAGCAAAATATTGAGGATTTAGTATGGGAGGCCGGTTACTAGCCCCCGGTAGTGTTCGGCGACAGTCGAGGTCAAGCCGGAAACACTTCGGCCAATGTTATGAATGGCCCGTCATTTAATATAGTCATCGGATCGCTGACCAGTTTACACCTATTGTGACAGTCAGTTTTTGGCTTTCTCCACTGAGGTGCTTGACCATGCAAGCTGGAAGCACAATCATAGTGGTTCTCCCTTTGCACACCTAGCCGAACAAAGCGGAACATAGGAGGCAAGCGCGGGAGCCGGGCAACCCAACTATTGACCGAAGACACAATTCGAAACTGATGCATATATAGCAATATCCGAGAATGTTTTTGCCGAATCTCTAAAGGAGTTCGGCATTGCACTGCGAGACTTGTGCTGAAAACACACAAATAGTTTAAAAGTGCCAAAAGCTTGGAAAACCAAAAAACGCTAGTATGACGTCCGAACACTCGTGTCGAAAAAAGGAGAGATAAATAATAAAAACTTTGCAACAACTAAGAAGAAAAACACTTAGTATGAAATGGCTCAAATAAACATAAGAGCCCCCAAGTGACTTGGGTAAAAGTTGACTATATAATGTAAGGTGACATGTAGAATGCCTTCTAGCCGGATTGTAGATCGTTTGTCATAGCGGACCTTTTCGCTTCGACCTCAGGACCCAACAGTCCGGAGTGTGTCCGAATACCTTTGTGGTTATATAAGAACCGTGGTATGCATGGAGACAAGGCGTAGGGGTCATTAGTGCTGTATCAGACAAGTGCCCAACTAGTTATGTTATATTACATGGGTAGTAAGAAACATCTTCCAGGGAGAATAGTTCCGTTAAGGGTTCCTTTATTTGGGATGCATGCCCTAAAGTGCATGTCAAAGCTGCTATGAAAGCGCACAATCATCCGGGGCAGATGGGTAAATAATTAAAATCATCTTTTAGTTCACCGACCGAATATTCCCTTAAGAACGCTAGCTTTCGGCTTCACCCAGTCTGAGGTACACATCCGGCTGACCCGGCAGTAATAATCGCAGAGGTGCTCCCTTTACCACCTAGCCGAACAATCGGGAACGTAGGGGTAAGCACAGGAGCTAGGCAACCCAGCTTGGCCAAAACTTAAGTCATATCGATGCATATAATGGTGAATAAAAGGTACATGCGGAAGTGTGACACATGTGTTGGGCATGAAGCCCGAATTAATAAGCTTCTGTTAAAGAAGCCCCTAGGTATAATGAGCGCGGGTAGCGCGTCAAGTGTGTGCAAATAGAGTTTGGACAAGGAAAAAAATTTACAAGCGACTTTTTCCCAAAAAAGTATAATGCTTGGTCGAGCCGAACACAAGTTAAAAATTTAAAACTTTGAGCATGAAGGCAACTTAGCTAATTAATGTGTTCGGTATTGACGACGTGGTCCGAGCTTGATGTGGGACAAGGTTCCATCCCCCAAGCCGATCCCAAGGTGGCGGAGCAAAAAGAGCTCGGCACTCCGAAGTGGTGACATAGCACGGTCAATGCAGGACGGCAGAGTGATGCCGAAGTCCCCTGCATGGGGTAATGAAGTGTTGACGAAGCCCCCCGTCCAGCCGAGGTGACGTCAAAGGATATAGCCCGGCTGGATCATATTCCTGTGCACAAAAATAGTGCAAACCGGATATAATAGTAGTAGTGATATTCTTTAAAAAAAATCGTTGCATAATAAATAATTTATGCAAAGTGAGTAATAAAAGAAATATGGCCTGGCGCCGAAGTCAATGTCGATGCAGGGCGGCGGCGTGATGCGGTAAAGGCATGGCAAGGCCTGAATTCACAGGTCGGTCCGAGTCCCGGATGCGGCGTTCGCCGGACTATGTACGGAAACTGACCGAACCATCATGCGACCGTCGATAATGCGGCCATTATTTGATAGACCTATGTACATATGATGGACAAACCAGAGTAATAATTCTTTGGGTAAAATTAACCCAAACAAGCAAAAAGAAATACTAGGATTGATAGCACCTGGTTTATTTGTTGTAGCAATCCGAAGGAAGGTGATTCCCAAAATTGGGACTCGATCCGCGCACCCATTGCCTGGTCGGCTAGTGACTTGAAGTGTCCGGAGTAGGTTGATGAAGAGATGGCGAAGCCCCCGGTCCAGCCGAGATGTCGAAGTAGGTCGGCGTGATGGACACCAGCTTGAAGAAGCAATAGTGCGGCCCTGCCGATGCAGGTCGTGACGTGGTCGATGCCGGCTTGATGAAGCGACCGTGCGGCGATGCCGGTATGCCCGCTCCGTGTAATCCGTGGGACGGCGATGTTGGTGATGATTTATCCTTCGCGATGCCGGACTCTTGTTCGTCTTGCCGAGATGATGATCCGAAGAAATTGAGCTTGGCTCAACAAAGCGACGACGTGTCTAGCGCAGGTCGGCAGCCGTGGAGCAATATTGCCGGACTGGTTTGACACCAGCATGATGTTGAAGATCATGTTCAAAAGATCTTAAAGGTAGTGGGATGTGTTCAGAAACAAAACACAATACCCCATACAAAACTTCCTTCAAAAAGGATGTCCGAAATCCCGTTCATATAAAAGACGAACTCGGGTCGGATTCGTTTTCGCGCAGAAAACAGATCCGAAAAGTGATGCACTAATCGGAAGGTTCCCGGAGTTTGGACGGTCGGATCGAGCTGAAATTTTGAGGGGTGGTAGATATAGGAATTCCGCAGCCGATCAACGGTTGGATCTTCCAAAGGAAGTCCGAGCTAGAAGCTGGACACCATGCCCTAAACTCGTCCGGATTCTCGTCCAGATTCAATGCGGCTCCGGTATATCGGAGATTGCCAGAGATTCCTCCATCGGAACTCGACGAAATTTTCCAGGGTTGTTGTAGACTCAATTCCGCACAATTCCACCGAAGCAATCGTCAAAGCGACGCTCGAGGAGGCGGTGACGGCGGATGCAAGTTCGCTGTCCAGAAAAACAGTACGGTCGCCCGAGGGCAATGTTGACGCTGAGCCCCGGGCTCCCTGGATGATTCCTCCATGATCTTGATAGAGATCGGAGTTGATGTTGATGAAGGCCCTCATCCGAACATGACGATCGGAGATAGGGCGCAACCCTTGGTCGAACCAAGGTGACCAGTTGAGCTGGTGACGAAGATGCCGAAGTCGCAGTTGATCTGCAGGCGAGCCATCGACCTTTTGCTGGACACACAGAGGAACTCTCAATGAAAGCACCAATGTCGGTGTCAAAACCGGCGGATCTCGGGTAGGGGGTCCCGAACTGTGCGTCTAGGCGGATGGTAACAGGAGACAAGGGACACGATGTTTTACCTGAGTTGGGCCCTCTTGATGGAGGTAAAACCCTACGTCCTGCTCGATTGATATTGATATTGTGGATGTTTACAAGAGTGGATCTACCACGAGATCAAGGAGGCTAAACCCTAGAAGCTAGCCTATGGTATGATTGTAAGGGTTATTGTTGTTCTATATGAGATTGTCTATCGACTAGCCTGGCTCGGTTTATATAATGCACCAGAGGCCTAGGATAACAATAGTCCTAGCCGAATACGCCGGTGGGGGAGGAGTCCTTGTCTTGATCGCCAAGTCTTGTGGAATCTTCCTTGTATGCGGCGACTGTCCGGACTGGCCCATGAGTATACGGCCATGGGGATCCTCGGCCCAATCCAACTGATCGGGAGACGGCGTGGTGAGTACCCCCTAGTCCAGGACACCGTCACTTCCCTTCACTTGAATTTCTGTGTTTAGAAGATGAGATCATGAGCCTTACATGCATTCGAAGTATAGCATATGGCCAAGTATACAATACCTTTATTACACTGCCTATAGTCTCAAATAGTCAAAAATTCCCTGGTCACATATTATAAAGGATTGCTTTGTTGTATGCGAGAATGAAATGGAGCTCGAATATTCATCCCAATCCTTATTCAACCAGATCTTCAAAATAAAAATTCCATGAAGTAACTGTAGTGGGAAAAATTTGATGCACAAATAGTCTCTTATTTTGACTCAATTTTGTGCTTACCTGCTAAACAATGGAAAAGATGTGATTAGAGCCCTTCATCAACCTGGCATGCCTCATTGTAGCAGTGCCATGTTTCTTTCTTTCTATGTTACAACATGCATTTTGCTATCCCTTCCGCCTGACAAATTGTGTGATTGAAATTGGAGTTCAGAGTTAGGATGTAGATACTAATTAATCGAACACATGGTGAATCATTGCGTCACCATACAACATAGAGCAAGGTAAGAAATATATTTAGTGCAATGGTTAATGTCCACCATGTTTGTTATATTTTAAATTGAGTGAGAAATTTGAAAGGAATCCGCTGGATTTTACCCTCATATATGATTATCATGTATCATAGGATTCCTTATTTTCTTTGTCATAATCAAACAAAGGCAAAAAGACAACAACTTACATCTTGAAATTTATCCAAGATATGAGTAATCTAAATATTTTTTAGTGCTGATCAAATTTCGCAAGCAATGTGATTCTATACTAAAATTTTTGAGCATTCTCAAAAGAATTAGAAAACAAAACTAAGCAAGGGTTGGTTACTTACTCACATGTTAACAGCGAGTAGAGAAAAGTTTGATGGGATTTATCCTGAACATCAATATAATAAAAACACAGTGACATTAGACACAAACAGAATCATAAGATGGTTGTTCTAAAAAACTGGACAATAAATGAGAAGGATGAGACAATAGCATGATTTTGTAAATGGCTGGCTCAACATATATAAGCTAACAATTCATGCATGCTTACTTTTTGAGATATAAATATAGAACATAAGCAAAACCATTCGCTGCGTATATATCACTCAAGAGCGGAGATACAAGACAAAAGCTTTGGCTCTTTTTTGTTTTGTTCTTGAGTATAGGGATCCCGCACTATTAAGAGGGGATCGTTGGATTTCATGAAAGACTTGCTCAAAACCCACGAAATATCCTCTCACATCATCTCTAATTCTTCCTCTACCTTGTGCACAAAAACTGGTGTGATTCTGAGCTAGTGGGTTCAGCTATCACCGGATGTCCGAAATTCTACGGACGTCCGACCTCTCATAGCTGATCGGTCATCTGGCTCTCTCCAGATGTCCGGTGCATCTTCACCGTAAAGAAAATAGCGGAAATCCGGTCTCACCGGACGATCGGCCATCAGACGACCGTTCTTCTCTGGATATCTGGTACTACCCCAACATAATAGATATTAGCAGATTTCCGACCTCATCAGACGTCCGGTCGCTGGGCGGCTGATACGTCTCCAACGTATCTACTTTTCCAAACACTTTTGCCCTTGTTTTGGACTCTAACTTGCATGATTTGAATGAAACTAACCAGGACTGACGCTGTTTTCAGCAGAACTGCCATGATGTTGTTTTATGTGTAGAAAAGAAAAGTTCTCGGAATGTCCTGGAAATCCACGGAGGCACTTTTTGGAATTAATAAGAATTTTTGGAAAAAGAATTAATGCCAGGGGACCCACAACCTATCCACGAGACAGGGGGCGCCCCCCCCCCCAGGGCACGGCCTCCTATCTCGTGGGCCCCCTGGACCTCCACTGACCTCAACTCCAACTCCATATATTCACGTTCGGGGAGAAAAAAGTCAGAGAGAAAGTTTCATCACGTTTTACGATACGGAGCCTCCGCCAAGCCCTAATCTCTCTCGGGAGGGCTGATCTGGAGTCTGTTCGGGGCTCCGGAGAGGGGGATTCGCCGCCGTTGTCATCATCAACCATCCTCCATCATCAATTTCATGATGCTCACCGCCGTGCGTGAGTAATTCCATCGTAGGCTTGCTGGACGGTGATGGGTTGGATGAGATTTACCATGTAATCAAGTTAGTTTTGTTAGGGTTTGATCCCTAGTATCCACTATGTTCTGAGATTGATGTTGCTATGACTTTGCTATGCTTAATGCTTGTCACTAGGGCCCGAGTGCCATGATTTCAGATCTGAACCTATTATGTTTTCATGAATATATGTGTGTTCTTGATCCTATCTTGCAAGTCTATAGTCACCTATTATGTGTTATGATCCGACAACCCCGAAGTGACAATAATCGGGATACTTCTCGGTGATGACCGTAGTTTGAGGAGTTCATGTATTCACTATGTGCTAATGCTTTGTTCCGGTTCTCTATTAAAAGGAGGCCTTAATATCCCTTAGTTTCCGCTAGGACCCGCTTCCACGGGAGGGTAGGACAAAAGATGTCATACAAGTTCTTTTCCATAAGCACGTATGACTATTTACAGAATACATGCCTACATTACATTGATGAATTGGAGCTAGTTCTATATCACCCTATGTTATAGCTATTGCATGAGGAATCGCATCCGGCATAATTATCCATCACTGATCCATTGCCTACGAGCTTTTCACATATTGTTCTTCGCTTACTTACTTTTTCGTTGCTACTGTTACAACTACTACAAAAACCCAAACACATTTATCTTTACTTTTGCTACCGTTGCCTTTATTATCATACCACTTTTGCTACTAAACACTTTGCTGCAGATACTAAGTTATCCAGGTGTGGTTCAATTAACAACTCAACTGCTAATACTCAAGAATATTCTTTGGCTCCCCTTGTGTCGAATCAATAAATTTGGGTTGAATACTCTACCCTCGAAAGCTGTTGTGATCCCCTATACTTGTGGGTTATCAAGACTAATTTCTGGCGCCGTTGCCGGGGAGCATAGCTCTATTCTCTGAGTCACTTGGGATTTATATCTGTTGATCACTATGAAGAACTGGAAAGACGATCGAACTACTATTTTGCCGTCAACTACGAGGGGAGGTAAGGAACTGCCATCTAGCTCTGCACTAGATTCTCCTTCCGTTATTAGTAGGCTTGCGACACCTAAACCTGCTACTGCTTTGAATTCTGATATGTCGCATGTTATTGATGATGCCACTTCTGCTATGTATGATGAAACTACTTCTGTGCGTGATACTACTTTGCCATTAGGTGAATTTCTTGATGAACAACTTGCTAGAGTTAGGGGGAATGAAATTACTGAAGATCCTATTACTGATGATAGTGATGATGAAGGTTCCCCCAATGATTATGTACTACCTGTTGTTCCTAAGGGTTATGTTATGAATGAAAAAGCTGCTATGGAAATCCTTGCTTGCAATGATAGAAATGATCTTAAGAAATTATTAGCTAAATGGAAGCAGCAGTCTCTTAATGCTAGAATGAAACCCGATCCTGCTTTTGCTACTTCACCTATCGTATTCTTGATAAGGATTATGAATTCTCTGTTGATCCTGATATTATTACTTTAGTTGAATCTGATCCTTTTTATGGCCTTGAATCTGAAACTGTTGTGGCACATGTTACCAAGTTGAATGATATAGCCACCCTATTTACTCATGATGAGAAGTCTCGCTATTTATATATCCTTAAGATATTTCCGTTCTCATTAAAGGGTGATGCTAAGACTTGGTATAATTCTCTTGCTCCTGGTTGTGTGCGTAGTCCCCAGGATATGACTTATTACTTCTCTATTAATTATTTCCCTGCTCATAAGAAACAAGCTGCCTTGCGGGAAATATATGATTTTGTGCAAATCAAAGAAGAGAGTCTTCCACAAGCTTGGGGGAGGCTTCTCCGGTTACTTAATGCTTTGCCTGATCATCCTCTTAAGAAAAATGAAATACTTGATGTCTTTTACAATGGACTAACCGATGCTTCCAAGGACTACTTGGATAGTTGTGCTGGTTGTGTTTCAGGGAAAGAACAATGATTTAAGCTGAAATATTATTGAATAATATGTTGACTAATGAAAATAATTGACTCTTCCGAGCCAGTTCTCAAGTAATTCCTGAACCAATTGAGCCAACTCTGAGCCTATTCCTAAACCCAATCCAAGAAGAGAGGTGTTTTATTTCTCAGTCTCAAGATATGCAAGAGGCAAAGAAATCAATGAAAGAAAAAGGTATTAAAGCTGAAGTGTTAAGAATTTACCCCTATTGAAGAAATACATGGTCTTAATTTATCTTTCAAGAACCACATTGTCTTGATAACCCGACACAGGTAGTAAAGGTAAATTCTCTCTATAGATATGATAAAGTTGAAATACCTCTACTAAATTTCATAGCCCATGCTTAGATGAATTTGATGACTTTATGGCTAGGCAAGAAAGTTTTAATGCTTATGTTGGTAGAGAGTTAAAGAATAATGCTTTCGAGATAGGACGCGTAGGTGATAATCTGGCTAGAGTTAAAGATGAACTTCACCGCGTTAGCAAATATGCTTCTATGGTTGCTACTCAAGCAGAGCAAGTACTTAAAGCTCAAAATGATTTGCTTGATGAATTAAATAATAAAAGTGACTTTGCTGTTAGAGTGGCTACTAGAAATGGTAGAATGACTCAGGAACCTTTGTATCCTGAAGGCCACCCTAAGAGAATCGAACAAGATTCTCAGAGAAATAATTTAGAGGCACCTAGTTCTTCTAAAAAGAAGAAAAAGAAAAACGATAGGACTTTCCATGCTTCTAGTGAACCTGTCGTAGACACACCTGAGAGTCCCAATGATATTTCTATTTCTGATGCTGAAACTCAATCAGGTGATGAACATGAACCTAGTGATAATGTTAATGATAATGTTCATGTTGATGCTCAACCTAGCAAAGACAATGATGTAGAGATTGAACCTACTGTTGATCTTGATAACCCACAATCAAAGAATCAACGTTATGATAAGAGAGATTTTGTTGCTAGGAAGCACGGTAAAGAAAGAGAACCATGGGTTCAGAAACCCATGCCCTTTCCTCCTAAACCATCCAAGTCAAAGGATGATGAGGATTTTGAGCGCTTTGCTGAAATGATTAGACCTATTTTCTTACGTATGCGCTTAACTGATATGCTTAAAGTAAATCCTTATGCTAAGTATATTAAGGATATCATCACAAATAAAAGAAAGATACCGGAAGCTGAGATTTCCACCATGCTTTCTAATTACACTTTTAAGGGTGGAATACCAAAGAAACTTGGAGATCCGGGTGTACCAACTATACCATGCTCTATTAAATGAAATTATGTTAGAACTGCTTTATGTGATCTTGGAGCCGGTGTTAGTGTTATGCCTCTCTCTTTATATCATAGACTTGAATTGAATAAGTTGACACCTACTGAAATATCTTTGCAAATGGCTGATAAATCAACTGCTATACCGATCGGTATTTGTGAGGATGTGCCTGTTGTGGTTGCAAATGTCACTATCTTAACAGACTTTGTTATTCTTGATATTCCCGAGGACGATTGTATGTCTATTATCCTTGGTAGACCTTTTCTTAATACTGCAGGGGCTGTTATTGATTGCAACAAAGGCAATGTCACTTTTCATGTTAATGGTAATGAGCATACGGTACATTTTCCGAGGAAACAATCCCAAATCCATAGCATCAATTCTATTGAAAAAGTTCCAACTATCATTTTTGGAGGTTTTGAATTTCCTCTCCCTACTGTCAAGAAAAAGTATGATATTCTTATTGTTGGGGATTTTCATATCCCCATTGAGGTAACTTAGTGTAATTCGAAGTTTCTCCGGTTCCGTGTTATTCGGAATGAGTTTGTTAACAAGACTTGATCAACCTTGTTAGTGGGTTCATTTTGATGATCATGAGATGGATGAAACTAGAAGGCACAACTTTCTGTACCCTCTTTTTACTTTCTTTTATTTAGAATAAATAAAGCAAAAATAGTATTATCCGTCTATTTTCTGAATTATCCGTGCATTAAAAATAGCCCGAAAATAAAAGTGCTCCAAATGCCCTGCAAATTTAGTATGATTTTTTCTGGAATATTTGAGGATTTTAGGCACTGAAAACACTTCAGGAGGGCCAAGCACCAGGCCACGAGAGAGGAGGGCGCGCCCCCCTGTAGGGCGCGCCCCCTGTCTCGTGGGCCCCTGGTGGCCCCCCTCCACTTATGCCAGCACCCACACACTTCATCTTCTACCCAAAAAATCCCCATCCAGCTCAAGCACGAGTTCTAGCTCGTTTTGCTGCGATTTTCGATCTCTTAGCTCAAAGCTCCATTCGCAAAACCGCTTTGGGAGATTGTTGCTTGGTATGTGACTCCTCCATTGGTCCAATTAGTTTTTGTTCTAGTGCTTTATTCATTGCAAATTTTTGCTGCATAGGTGACCATGTTCTTGAGCTTGTATGTTAAATTTTTGAGGTCCCAAGCAATTCCAATGCATGATATAGGCTCTAGGCACTTGTAGGAGTAGTTGCTATCAATCTTGTTTAGTTTTATTCACTTTTATTTTGAAGTTACTAAAATTTCAGAAATTTTCAGAAAAAGAAATATGCTTAGAAGATTGTACCAAGGAGGTTCCTCGGCAAAGAAAGGGCCAAGGATTGCTATACGTGAACAAGATGTTAATTTGCCAAGGGACGCAAATGTACGGGCTTGTGAGTGGCCATCCAATTATTTTATGGTCGAAGCATGCTTCAAGGAGGAATTTGACGCATATGTGCGTAATGCCGAGCTGGAGGACTTCTTACAAGATAAGTGCCCTCAATATTATCAATTGACTGATTCCTTTGTGCGGGGTTCAATATATTTCATGCGTAATTCTCCTAGTGTCATGTTTGATATTTATGATACATCTTATACCATGGATTTAGAGGATTTCACAACTGCTTGCAAACTCCCGTAGTGGGATAATATTAATGATCCTCCCAAATCTAAATTTAGAGATTTTCTTGCTAGTGTTACTGTGGGAGAATCTAGGGACGTAGCACAAGCTACCATAGGGAGCATTCATTTTCCTGCTATACATTACTTTGCTCTCTATATTGGTAGATGCATTAACGGTAAGGACAAGGTATGTCACATGTGTGCCCTTGATCTTTGTGTCCTCGAGAGTGCTGTGTCAGGTTATAAAGGTTATAACTTGGGGGCAATAGTTGCACGTAGGTTGCAGAATAATAGTAGAAGGGGTGATTTCTTTGGAGGAATTTATGCAACCCGTGTGGCTAATTTTCTTAATATAGCTACACAAGAGGGGGATATGATTGTACCTCTTGTTTACTTGGATAAAGAAGCTATGTTTGATCATCATTTTCTTGAGAGGAATGAACAATTCCTCCATTACCGACTAATCTATGACAGACGCAACGTCGTTGTCGGTGTCAAAACCGGCGGATCTCGGGTAGGGGGTCCCAAACTGTGCGTCTAGGCGGATGGTAACAGGAGACGAGGGACACGATGTTTTACCCAGGTTCGGGCCCTCTTGATGGAGGTAAAACCCTACGTCCTGCTCGATTGATATTGATATTGTGGATGTTTACAAGAGTGGATCTACCACGAGATCAAGGAGGCTAAACCCTAGAAGCTAGCCTATGGTATGATTGTAAGGGTTGTTCTGATAGTCCTACGGACTAGAGCCATCCGGTTTATATAGACACCGGAGAGGGCTAGGGTTACATAGAGTCGGTTACAATGGTAGGAGATCTACATATCCGTATCGCCAAGCTTGCCTTCCACGCCAAGGAAAGTCCCATCCGGACACGGGCGAAGTCTTCAATCTTGTATCTTCATAGTCTTGGAGTCCGGTCGATGATGATAGTCCGCCAATGATAGTTCGGTGATGATGGTAGTCCGCTATCCGGACACCCCTAATCCAGACTCCATCAAGAGCCCTGAACCAGGCTTCAATGACGATAAGTCCGGCGCAGATATTGCTTGGCATTGCAAGGCGGGTTCCTCCTCGAATGATAGAAGATTGTGAACACCGGGATAGTGTCCGCTCGCAAAATAATTTCCACATTCCACCGTAGAGAGAATAATAATATATACACAAGTTCAATCTGCGACGCTTTTTGTGGCATGACGTCACACCACTACCAAGCCATTACTTGAATTGTTTTTACTTTACCACCTCGGCGATTTAGCGAGGCGGTTTCCTTGGCACGCCTTGTTGAAGCAGAGATCGTGTTTCCCTTAATCCGGATTCTCATCAATACGGACATGGTAACCCAACGCGCGTTCGCTCGCCCGCCTCTATCGGCGAGTCCCAAACGGTCACGGAGACGGCTCTTGGTATTCTCCCTCTTTATAACGGGACCAAGGCTCATTTCTTTTCTTCAATCCTCCATCGAATCCTCTCCCCGCTCCAAGTTCCAGCACCTAGAGCTCCAGATTCGAGCGCTTCGGACTTTCAACGATGTCCGGTTCCGTCACGGAGGAGGACGTGCTAAAGCTGCGGGAGGCCAAGTACCTGGCTTATGAGATTTCGCACAGGTTGCCTGCCAAGGGCAGGCCATCCCCACCCCCGAGCCCGGCGAGTATGTCGTTTTCGTATCCCACCTCCGTCGGGGTTTAGGCTTCCCGATGGATCCTTTTGTGAGAGGGCTCATGTTTTACTATGGGTTGGAATTCCACGATTTGGCTCCGGAGTCCATCCTCCATATCTCCGCATTTATTGTCATCTGCGAAGCCTTCCTCCGCGTCACCCCTCACTTCGGCTTGTGGCTGAAGACCTTCAATGTGGCGCCGAAGATGATCGGGGGGCGTCAAGCGGAGTGTGGCGGGGCGGCCATAAGTAGGAGGGTCGATGCCCCGTGGCCCGCTGGCTCCTTCCAAGAGGAGCTCGGCCCGTGGCAGCAAGAGTGGTTCTATATTACCGTTCCGAGGGGCCGCAGACAAAAGCCGCCGCCCTTATTCCGCCCGGGACCTCCATGACGGTTGATGTCGTGGGTCAACCAAGGGCTCAACTGGGGGCCGTCAAAGGACGTGCCCCTACTGCAGGGCCAGATTCGGGATCTCGCACGAGGGAGATCGATATGGTGGTGGTGATGCAGGTTATGCTGATTAGGCGTCTCCTGCCCTGCAAACGCCGCCCTCTCCGGCTATGGGAGTTCAATCCGGAGGGCCCACGGATTCTTCAACACTTCATGGGTATGACACACTTGGAGATGTACAAATTATTCTTCGGATCGCAAGAGGTGCGTCCGGAATTGACCGAGGATGCTGGCCTAAGCTGCAATCGCCCGGATACTCAAGTAAGTAGTTCCGAGTCCGGACATACCGTTTGTTTGCCCTTCGATGATTCGCTTTATGACCAATTTCCTTCTACACAGGAGTGGATAGCGGAAGAAAAATTGATACGGTGTCCGGCCCCCCTCCCCGAGACCGCGCCGGATCCCGTGCTGGTCCGGATGCTTGAGGTTGCACCTTCAGAGGAAGGCGAAGGGGAAAGCAGGAAAGCTACTGCCTCGCCTAAGGAGGCTCTTGAAAGAGGGGGTATCGAGAATCCCTCCTCCAAGGGGAGAAGAGGACTGCCTCCAGGACCCGGGGCAAAAGCCCTAAATGGGGAAGAAATCGCCAGAGGGTCCTGCGTCTGGGAGGCCCCGCCGCATGATCTCCCTTAATGAGTCAGCCCTCCAACGAGCCGTAAGTAGAAAGAAAGGAGTTTTATAATAAGGGACATCCCTATTTGTGCTTCGAGGATAACTAAAGTTTTTACCTTGTAGTTCGGATCTCCGCCCTTCGCAAATGAGCTCGTCTTCGGGGACCTTCGTCCGGAGATGATAGAGAGCGAGACGCCTCCGTCCGGGCGCTGTCGGATAGGGCGGACGAGCTCTGAAGTGTCGCCACGGAGGAGACCCCGGTTTGGCAAAGCCGGATAGTTCGGCGCCAAGCGGTGTACGGTGAAGGATCTGCTTGAGAAGGCGTTTATTCGAAGATCACCACGCATTGATGAGCATGGTGATTGAAAGGATTTAAATCACCAAGGCGGGTTGCATGATGCCGTCGAGTTTGTGGCGGGGTTTGAGGTACGTAAAATGACACACCTTTTAACAGTTTTGCATATAGAATGCGCCTCAGATAGATAGTAGCCCCCGAGACTCGGTAGGTTGTCGAAATCGACAGCGTCGAGGATCAAAATCGCAGGTTTAAATTCCCGCCAGCCGATGCAGGTGGCGGGTCGTCCGGGGGCCAGCCGGACTGATGGAGTTGCTGAACTAGAGCGGCAACTCGATGTTGTGGATGCGGACATCACGCTGGTCAACAGGCGACTTGATGAGTCGCAAGGTAAGTGTTACTGCGCGGTCACTTGGTAAGGGAGCCGAAGCCATCTCCTTACAACATGTGCGTGAAATGCAAATAGTGCCGCTGCCATGGAGAGCCTTCGGGCCGAACTTGCTCAAGCCAAGGAGCAGGCCAGAAGGAGTAATGCGGCGGCCTCGAGGGCGGCCGAGGAGTTAGCGGCCGAAAGGGTCGCACACTGCTGGAGCAGGGAAGAGATAGCCGAAATGGCCGTGAAGTTAAAAGATGCTACCGACCGCAATGAGGCTCTTGGGAAGGAGCGCCTAGCGGGGCAAGAAGACCTGCGGAAGGCCAGCGCCGAAGCCAAGGATGCCCGCTCTGCAATGCGGGCTATGAAGGAAGAGCTGCGCCAGGCTGGAGATATTGTAGCTGGCAAGCCTTTTCTGATGCGCCGAAGGTTCACGGATCCAAAATATGCTCAGCTGGGCCAACTGTGGTGTCCGAAGGACCCTTATATGGACTTAGCAGCGAGTGCGGCGGACGCCGTTGTGCATTTTTGAAGCCAGAAGGATCACAAGACGGAAGAGCTGTTTTGGTCTCAATTCCATAGTCCGGAGCGGTCACTTCCGCTGAACGACCGTTTGGCTGAGTGGGCTGAGCTAAATAGGTTGTCCGGGCTTGCTATGACGGATATAGTGACCCATATCCGGCCGGATAGGCCCCAGCCGAAGAGTTACTTTGGCTTATTGCAGCAATTTCTTGGGGCGGTGCCGCATATTAAGGCGACGAAGCGGTCGGCCTGCATAGAGGGTGCGCGGATGGCGCTCGCCCGTGTGAAGACACATTGGACAGAGAAGGATGCCACCACTGTTGCGACCCCGGGTTCGGATGATAACCGGTTACCCGCCGAGCACTATTTTGGTGAAGTGTTGCGTGGTGCTCGTGTAATAGAGTCGCAATGCTCAAAAAATGTTACGTTCGAATGAACGTTTATATGATGTAAAACGATATTTATGATGCAAGCGCCTTTTATACTTGTGCGTTCAAGTAATAGAATATCTCCTATGCGGTCGTTCATGTATACGTGTGTATAACCTGAAAGATGGCAGTCATCGACTTCAGCCCCCACGCACTAGGTGCGGGGGTGTTCGCAAAAAATAGCGCGTTTTCACACTTAATCCGACGTCTCGGTCCTGTAAAGGAGGTGGTAGCGTAGCAAACGAGGCAACCGGACTATAATGCTTTATCGCTTTCACTTAGCCATGGAGTTCGAGGGTGGGGCTATGACATAGCCCCTGGGGGCACCGCGCTCTCCGAATTCGGGGCGCGTATGTGCCTGGCCGGGAGACGGCCCTTCGTCAAAGCGGAGGAATCCTAAACATTCCCATGGTCGATCGAGTGGTTGACCAGTCTCTCGCTGTATCATGATAGTCAGTTTTCGGCTTTCATCGAGGTGCTCACCCAATTAACTGGGGCACAATCGCAGAGTTCTCCGGAGCAGCGTTAGCCGATGATACGGAACGTAAGGCAGCAAAACACAGGAGCCGGGCAAACCCAACATTTGACCAAAGACATGATTCGGAGCTGATGCATATAAGGCCTAACTCGAGACGCCGAACACTCCTCAAGGTGTTCGGTCTTTATAATAGCAGCAAAACAAAGCCATAAGCCCCTTGTGTCCGTGCACGGCAGGTTCTTACGGCGCGCCGATGCCAAAACGCCATCTCCACTCTGGTTATAATGATAAACCAGGGATTATAGCAACAAGAGACAGAAGAAAGGTTTACGAGGGTCTTAGTCCGAAAAGAGTCCTTGCAACGGGTCCCATCGCACGTCTGCCTGTGTCTCCGTTGTGCCGTATCCGGACGGGTGCACGCTGTTCATCTGTAAAAGAGAGGAACTTGGTTGGAAAATAAATCGATGCGAGAAAGTGCATAAAAATTGAAATATAGATTAAGAAAGTTGAGCCTATGCTAGCTCATTATGGCTTATATGTGCAAACCCTTGTGAAGGGATGTGCGGCTAGGTAGCCCCTAGCTTATTTATTCCGGACTCGCCCAGCCAAGGTCCGGGTCTCGTGGAGACCTTTTAATGAAATGATGCCACGTGGACCGGGCATTTTAAACGTAAGAGACGCGTAATGTGGTATTGCATTGAAGCGGACGAAAGCTTCCCGTCCCAGTGATGATTGATAGCTACTTTTAAATGGGGCAACATGAAAGGTTAGCTTTTCTCGTCGGAAGTTGTCAGGTGACCCTAACACAACTTCTAGTAATAATGAAACTGTGCACCTGGCGTAAGGGCCTGACGCCACTCCTTTGAAGGAAGTGCGGCTATGCCGAATTGTAGTATGGTCTATCCCAACTTGCGGATTGTGTCCGGATGTAGCAGGTTTAAGTCACTGCCGCCGTCCATCAAAACCTGTGTGAAATGCAGTCCATCTGTTATGGGATCCAATATCGGGCAGTCTATCCTGCGTTAGGATACTTCGGACTAATCCAGATGGTCGAAAGTGATTGGTTTTGATATCCAATCTCGGCGTTCCATCGAGGTGGACAAAGGCGACACTTGTCTTAGCGAGTGCCATGTTGGTTTTCCGTACTATCACGTGAAGCTAGTTTACTGTTTTGACTTCTTGTGGGAAAGTCTTTTGACTTCGGTGCTCGCTGGTGGGGTTCGTCATCGTCCCGCGCGCTGCCGAGCCCCTTGTGTCCGGCGTTGAGTCTGCCGGACTGCTTAAAAACCCAACAATTTCGGTTGGTATGGTTTGCAGGCCTGCCGGAGGTACTGTGGATTTGACATATCCGATCTAAAATTTTGTTTAAATTTGATAGCTCGTCTCTGTTCTCCTTAAGAGGTCGTGTTTTACTGTTTGGCCGCGAGCTTTTGAATCCGGCGTTGACCGCCGTGCCCTTTGGGCTTTTTTCTTTATTCCGGCGCTGGTCTTTCCTGCGCCGTGACTTTCCGTTTCCATCTCTGATCTCGGATGTACTCGGGTCGCTTGTGTTGCATCTTGCCAGCCAATTGTCTTCTCCGCGCAAAGCGCGCCATGAGGCTTGTTAGCACGGCCATTGTTCTTGGCTTCTCTTGGCGAGGTGTCTGGCGAGCCATTCGTCTCGGACGTTGTGTTTAAAAGCTGCTAGGGCTTGCGTCCGGACAATCGACTATTTGGTTCTTTTGGTAAGGAACCTGTTCCGAATTCTTGCTACGACTCTCCGGGCTGTTGGGTTATATGACTCAGATCGTCTGCGTCTGGAGGGCGGACATAAGTCCCTTGAAAATTTGCTCTAAACGCGTCCTCAAGCTCTTCCCAACTTCCAACAGTGTTTTCTGGGAGGCTTTTGAGCCAATGCCGAGTTGGCCCTTTGAGCTTGAGGGGTAGGTATTTTATGGCGTGGAGATCATCTCCTCTAGCCATGTGTATGTGTATTATGTAGTCTTCTATCCAGACTCCGGGGTGTGTTGTGCCGTCGTATGCCTCTATGTTTATGGGTTTGAACCCTGCTGGAAATTCATGATCCAGCACCTCATTGGTAAAATATAGCGGGTGTGCGGCGCCCCTGTATTTGGGTGTGCCGGAGTCTTCGAACGCTTGTCGTGTTGTGTTACTTCCTGGGGTCCTCTTTTTTGGCCCGTAGATGGACCTAGTTGGGCCGTCCGTTTTCCCAGGATTATAATTCGGCTTGTGTGCAGCCCCGCTTGTCGCTTTGGGCCTATCATCGGCGTCTATCCGCCAGCGGCCTCTTTATTTTTTGACCGTGAAGGATCTATGGCTTCCTCGTCAAATTCTGGCAGCAACTTGCGCTTCGGTAGTCTTAGTTTGATGGCCATTGCCATATTTGTCTGCAGTCTTGAATACTTTGCTCCACTTCATTACGAGCGTGTCTTCGCTGTTTTGAGCTTCCGTTTCGCTTCTTCAAACTTCTTGCAGTGGCGACGAGTTTTTTGTGTATGTTCTTATGCTCCGGTGTTGTGTCCGGACTGTTGATTGCTCCGTGAAGGGGTTGATTATCCGACTTGTCCTGTTCGTCGTCCGCTGGTTTGCCCTGCTCTATCGCTGGGTAGTTAGGAAGGCTGCTTTGGTCGGGGCGGGACTTAGGGCGGCGTCTACATCGCCGTTTTGGTTGTTTATCGGCGGGATTATCCTCTGCCGCGTCCCGTTGTTCCTCGTTATTGCTTCCCTTTGGGGTGTCCACCATGTATATGTCGTATGACGAGGTGGTCTTCCAGTGTCCTGTAGGCACTGGTTCTTGGTAGTCTCCGGCATCGTCGTCCATACCGTCGATGTCTTCGGAGTCATAGTCGAGTACGTCGGTTAAATCGTCGACGGTGGCTACAAAGTGGGTGGTGGGTGGGCTCTGAATTTCTTCGTCGTCCGCGTCCCAACCATCCTGGCCGTAGTTCGGCCAGGGCACTCGGGATAGCGAGAGATGCTTCAATGAATTTATGATATCGCCGAAGGGCGAGTGCTGAAAGATGTCCGCGGCGGTGAATTCCATGATCGGCGCCCAATCGGATTCGACTGGCGGGCGCAGGAGGTTCGGAGTCCGGCAGGGAGTCCGGCACCTCGGAGTCATGAGCTTTATGCGGGACAAGGTAAGTGTTCGGCTCCATCGCCGTAAAAGTTGCAGCTCCCGAGGCGGTGTCCAGCCATCCGTCCTCGATCTGAGAGATCGTCTCCGGACTATGAGTCGGAGCGGATTCGTGTGCGGCCTCCAAGGTACTGTCGGGCGGCAGAGTTAGGTCACGCCCATCGTGACAGCGCGGCACGCTCGGCTGTGGCTCAGATCCATCGAAGATCAAGTCCCCGCGGATATCGGCTGTGAAGTTTAGGCTTCCAAACCTGACCTGACGGCCAGGGGCGTAGCTTTCGATCTGCTCCAGATGGCCAAGGGAGTTGGCCCGCAGCGGCCGCCGAATCTGAAGATCTGTCCGGGAGAAAAGTCTCACCCAGACTGCGTCGTTGTTGATTGAAGAGGCCATCACGCCTATCGGTGCGACACGAGGAACTCTCAATGAAAGCACCAATGTCGGTGTCAAAATCGGCAGATCTCGGTAGGGGGTCCCAAAGCGTGCGTCTAGGCGGATGGTAACAGGAGACGAGGGACACGATGTTTTACCAGGTTCGGGCCCTCTTGATGGAGGTAAAACCCACGCCCTGCTCGATTGATATTGATATTGTGGATGTTTACAAGAGTGGATCTACCACGAGATCAAGGAGGCTAAACCCTAGAAGCTAGCCTATGGTATGATTGTAAGGGTTGTTCGATAGTCCCACGGACTAGAGCCATCCGGTTTATATAGACACCGGAGAGGGCTAGGGTTACATAGAGTCGGTTACAATGGTAGGAGATCTACATATCCGATCGCCAAGCTTGCCTTCCACGCCAAGGAAAGTCCCATCCGGACACGGGCGAAGTCTTCAATCTTGTATCTTCATAGTCTTGGAGTCCGTCGATGATGATAGTCCGCCAATGATAGTTCGATCGATGATGGTAGTCCGCTATCCGGACACCCCTAATCCAGACTCCTCGATCGTCCTGTTACTCTTCCTGCTCCCTACCTTTTTGATTATCGTGCAAAAGGAAGATATGTTGTCACCAGGAAGAAGCAACTGAATATGAGAGGAGAATGGAGGCAGCTCGCCAACACGCTGCTGCTGCTCAGAGGCGGTCGCCTCTGATCTCAAGACTACCCAGTTTCACTTATGGATATCAGCCAAAGCGGTCCTTGGTACTAGACCAACTTAGGCCAAAAGCCTAAGCTTGGGGAGTGCGATTTCTCACCGACTTTAAATTCATGTTCACACACTAGTCGTCGGTGCTCATACTCTTTCATTGTATTATCCATGCTAGTTTAATTTTCTTTTTCTAGTTTTCTTCTTGTGTGTTTGATAAACCTTAAGAAAAACCAAAAAATTAGTTAGTTTAATTTCCATGCTTGTAGTAGAAATTAAAATGAAAATCCAAAAAGATTTCTAGTTCTTCTTCTTACTTGTTGGGAGCTTTCCCGTCTAAATAGTTTTATTTTCTTTTCTTTCCTTTGGGGGTCGAGAAGACTATATTGAAAATGTTTAGTGGCTCTCATATGCATGATTGTTTATTTAATTTAGAGCCCATATTACTTGTCTCCTCTCTTGAGTTGAATGCTTGCAGATTCTAGCTTAGTCCAATGCACGTGCACTCTTATTATTATACACATCGTTCGGTCGTGCGAGTGAAAGGCAATAATGACGATATATGATGGACTTATTGGGATAAGAAAAGCTGGTATGAACTCGATCTCTTTTGTTTTTGTAAATATGATGAGTTCATCGTTCCTGAGTCAGCTATTATGAAGTAAACATATTTGCAATGACATTTAGAGATCATAGTTACTTGTGCCATGCTTGATTAGCTATGAGTTATAATGGTTTACCTTGCGTGCCAACATGCTATTAGAGTGATTATGATGTGGTATGATGGGATGGTATCCTCCTTTGAATGAATTGAGTGACTCAACTTGGCACATGTTCACGCATGTAGTAGAAACAAATCAACATAGCCTTCACGATATTTATGTTCATGGTAGATTATATCCTACTCATGCTTGTACTCGGTGTGAATTAATTTTAATGCATGTTTACGACTGTTGTCGCTCTCTCAGTTGGTCGCTTCCCAGTCTTTTGCTAGCCTTCACTTGTACTAAGCGGGAATACTGCTTGTGCATCCAAACTCCTTAAACCCCAAAGTTGTTCCATATGAGTCCACTATACCTTCCTATATGCGGTATTTACCTGCCATTCCAAGTAAATTTGTATGTGACAAACTCCAAATCTTCAAATGAAATTCTGTTTTGTATGCTCGAGCAGCTCATGTTTCAACTAGGGCTGCCTATATCTTCCATGCTAGGTGGGTTATTCTCAAGAGGAGTGGACTCCGCTCCTCATTCACGAGAAAGGGCAGTAACGGGATGCCCAGTCCCATGATCCAAAAGATCAAAGCAAATCAAAATAATTAAACAAAACTCCCCCAGGGCTGTTGTATGTTGGAGGCACTCGTTGTTTCGAGCAAGCCATGGATTGATGCTTGTTGGTGGTTGGGGGAGTATAAACCTTTACCATTCTGTTTGGGAACTGCCTATAATGCATGTAGTATGGAAGATACAGCCATCCCATAGTTGTTGCATTGACAGCGAAAGTATGCCGCTCAAAATGTTATTCAATCTCTAATTTAAAATCGAGCTCTGGCACCTCTACAAATCCATGCTTCCCTCTACGAAGGGCCTATCTATTTACTTTTATGTTGAGTCATCACCCTTCTTATTAAAGCACCCGCTGGAGAGCACACTGTCATTTGCATTCATTACTATTGGTTTATATTGGGTATGACTTGACTGGATCTCTTTTACCATGAATTACAATGTTTAGTCAGTCCTTGATCTTTAAAGGTGCTCTGCATTTATGTTTTGCGGTCTCAGAAAGGGCTAGCGAGATACCATTTTGTTATATCATGTTATAATTATTTTGAGAAAGTGTTGTCATCCGAGTTTTATTATTATGGCTCGCTAGCTGATTATGTTATTGATATGAGTAATTGTGAGACTTATGTGTTATTGTGAGTATGGTTAGTTCATAATATTTGCTGAAACTTGAATGTTGGCTTTTCATGTTTACAACAACAAGAGAAAACAGAGTTTGTAAAAGTTTTTGTTAATCACTTTCAGTTTATCAACTGAATTGCTTGAGGACAAGCAAAGGTTTAAGCTTCGGGGAGTTGATACGTCTCCAACGTATCTACTTTTCCAAACACTTTTGCCCTTGTTTTGGACTCTAACTTGCATGATTTGAATGAAACTAACCCGGACTGACGCTGTTTTCAGCAGAACTGCTATGATGTTGTTTTATGTGTAGAAAAGAAAAATTCTAGGAATGTCTTGGAAATCCATGGAGGCACTTTTTGGAATTAATAAAAAAAATTGGCGAAAGAATTAATGCCAGGGGGCCACAGCCTGTCCACGAGATAGGGGGCGCCCCCCTAGGGCGCGGCCTCCTATCTCGTGGGCCCCCTGGACCTCCACCGACCTCAACTCCAACTCCAAATATTCATGTTCAGGGAGAAAAAAATCAGAGAGAAAGTTTCATCGCGTTTTACGACACGGAGCCGCCGCCAAGCCCTAATCTCTCTCGGGAGGGCTGATCTGGAGTCCGTTCGGGGCTCCGGAGAGGGGGATTCATCGCCGTCGTCATCATCAACCATCCTCCATCATCAATTTCATGATGCTCACCGCCGTGCGTGAGTAATTCCATCGTAGGCTTGCTGGACGGTGATGGGTTGGATGAGATTTACCATGTAATCAAGTTAGTTTTGTTAGGGTTTGATCCCTAGTATCCACTATGTTCTGAGATTGATGTTGCTATGACTTTGTTATGCTTAATGCTTGTCACTAGGGCCTGAGTGCCATGATTTCAGATCTGAACCTATTATGTTTTCATGAATATATGTGTGTTCTTGATCCTATCTTGCAAGTCTATAGTCACCTATTATGTGTTATGATCCGACAACCCAAGTGACAATAATCGGGATACTTCTCGGTGATGACCGTAGTTTGAGGAGTTCATGTATTCACTATGTGCTAATGCTTTGTTCGGTTCTCTATTAAAAGGAGGCCTTAATATCCCTTAGTTTCGCTAGGACCCGCTTCCACGGGAGGGTAGGACAAAAGATGTCATACAAGTTCTTTTCCATAAGCACGTATGACTATTTACGAATACATGCCTACATTACATTGATGAATTGGAGCTAGTTCTATATCACCCTATGTTATAGCTATTGCATGAGGAATCGCATCCGGCATAATTATCCATCACTGATCCATTGCCTACGAGCTTTTCACATATTGTTCTTCGCTTATTTACTTTTCCGTTGCTACTGTTACAACTACTACAAAAACCCAAAAACATTTATCTTTACTTTTGCTACCGTTGCCTTTATTATCATACCACTTTTGCTACTAAACACTTTGCTGCAGATACTAAGTTATCCAGGTGTGGTTGAATTAACAACTCAACTGCTAATACTCAAGAATATTCTTTGGCTCCCCTTGTGTCGAATCAATAAATTTGGGTTGAATATTCTACCCTCGAAAGCTGTTGCGATCCCCTATACTTGTGGGTTATCAACGGTCGGCGCCTTCCAGACGTCCGCTGGCTATGTGCCTCATGCTTCTCCTGTGGCCTGGTAGGATTCCCAGTGACTGGATGATCGGTGGCCCAGCCGGACGTCCGGTCCAATCTGAGCCACCAGACATCCGGTACTCACCGGACGTTCGACAACTCCTGTGCACTAAGTCGCTTAACGGTCAGTTTTTATGCTACTACTATATATAGCCTCCTCTCTCCCACGGGATAAGTTGGACCATCCACTTTGAGCTTTCAAGGAACACATCGCACTCCCTCTCTTGATCCCCTACACTAAATCCTAGATCCCCAAGGGATTTGGGAACATTTGTGAGAAGTTCTCCAATCAAGTTATAGATCCACTCCTTCCCCTTCTTCTCACCAAAGGAATTCATGATTTGAGCAAGTCTTGAGCTTTTCCCCATCGTTCTTGTTACTCTTGGAGGTTGGAGACTCCTAGGCGGTAGGAGTCTTTCGGAGAGGAATCGACCATTGTGATTACCCCCGGAAAAGTTTGTGAGGGTTTGGAGACCACCCCAAGGTCTACCACTAGTGGTTGAGAAACTCCTTCGTGGTGTTGTCTCAAAGGGAGAATAGGGTGAGCCTTCGTGGCGTTGGTGTGCCTTCGTGGTAACATCCACCTCTCTAACAGTGACTAGCTTCCCTCCAAGGAAGTGAACATCGGCGTACATCCTCGTCTCCCGGAGTTGCGGTTATCCCTAACCCTAACTCTCTACTTGTGGTTACTTGTCTCCTAGCTCTTACTTATATCATATTGTACTTTCTTACTCACTTACTTGTTTATCTTGCTTAGCACTTAGCATCATACTTGCAATTGTTAGGCTCACTTTCATATTCCGCATTATTGCCTAAAATTGCTAAGTAATAATTTGTAATTGTACCTATTCACCCCCCCCCCTCTAGGCCCATCTTGATCCTTTCAATTGGTATCAGAGCCTCGTGCTCTATTCTTGGGGCTTAACCGCCCTAGAGCGAGATGAACCCCGATGGGACTCCCCTTGTTGCAGGTCTGAAGAATACGGGTGCGGCTTCCACGGAAGCCAAGTCCTTCACTTCAGAGGATCTGGAATGAGCTCTTGCTAAGCAAAAGGAGGAGCATGCTGCTTCTCTTGAGGCCTTGGTCCAAATGAGATTAGCCACACTAACCACGATGCTTGCACCACTTTCTGGTGGTGCGGCCTCGAGGCCAGCTGTGCCTACTCCTTCACTTGGCCAACAACCTCCTAGTAATGAACACTCCAGTGTCCCTTGGCTTTATGCAAGACCTCAAATAGAGAAACCTAAGTATAACCCTCAAGGCAAACATCCTTTACTTGATGACACTACCGATTTTGCTTTGTGGAGAGTTGCTATGCAGGATCATCTTCGATATGGAAATGATGAGATGTTGGAGATCTTGGAGTATGGATTCCAAGTTGTTGACCCAAAGAATCTTACTCCAAGAGAGGTATATGACAAGAATCTCAACGACACAGCAACCATGTGCATAAGGATAGGTATGACTGACAAGCAAAGGAGACCATACATACACATCACAAGTGCAAAGAAATTATGGGATAGCATTATGAGGACCAAGACCGGTACCTTCACTCTCCAGCTTGATCAATATGATATTGCCAAGGGTCAATTGCAAAACTTTTGTATGGAGAATCTTTAAGGTGAATCTCCCAAGCAACTACTTGAGTGTCTCATGACTCTCACCGCTGACATCAAGTCATGTGAACGTGACAAGACTCAAGATGGATTCAACTTGACTAAGCGATTTCTCGTGGATAAGTTGCTTCATGCTCTTGCTCTGTATCATCACCAAATGGTGTGGGACATAAGACAACACCATGGATTCAAGGAAATGACTCCGGATGACATCCTATCAACCTTCCAACTATTTGAAGAGTCCAAGGCAAATGCCACAAACATCTTGCCATGCATGGTACCTCAACATCAAAGTTCAATCTTGCATTGAAGGCCAAGCATGAATGTGAAGAATAGAAAAGTGAAGAAGAAGATGATGAGGAGGATGAAGACGGTGATGAGATCGACTCCGATGAGAGCCCTTCATATGAAGACATTGCCCTCTTTGTCAAGAAGTTTAGCGCGGGAAAATTCAAGGGAAGATTCCAGAAGAAGTAAGTGAGAAAATGCTACAACTTGAAGAAACCAACCACTTCTCCAACGAGTGCCCTTATGAGAAGAGAGAAGATAAACCAAGGTTTCCCAAGAAGAAGTTGCCAAATCCTTTGAACTCCAAGCTCAAGAAGAGAGATGGGAAAACAATGGTTTCTCATGAAGAATCCGATCTGGATGATGTTAGTGGTGTTGCCGGAGTTGCTCAAGATTCTCAAAACACCTTGAGGCTAGTCAATAAGAGTGTTGATGTTGTCACCTACAACTATATGAAAGACTACAAGGGCAACGCTCACAAGTGCCTAATGGCAAAGGTCGTGGTAGAAGATGGAGAGGACCAAAGCTCTCCTGACAAGGTCAAGGTAACCCCACGATCAAACCCTCCTCTTTTCACTCTGTCTACTCCTAATGATGAGTATCTTGATGCGGAGGACAGTTATGATGATGATGATATAGATGATCCTATGCTTGCTAAACTAAATAAGTTCATGTGCTCTCTCAAAGGAAAGAAGCTCACTATGTTTCCTATGTTTATGGAGATGGTGAGTAAGCACACCATCACCATTAAGGAACTTGAAACCCTCATCACCGAGGAAAAGGAAAAATATGAAATCCTTGAGCGGAAAGTCCAATATGAGGAAGCATGAAATGATGAACTATGCTGGAAAATTGGTGCAAACATTGATGTTCATGCTAGAGATATTTCCTCCTTGAAAAAGGCTAAGGATTCTTGCGAAGAGTTGATGAATGATAAAAGCAAGCTTGCTAAGTCTCATGCTTCTCTCTCTAAGGATTGTGAGCTCCTTTCCGTGTCTCTCAAGACTAAGGAAGAAGAGCTCACCCTTCTTACAAAGAGTTTTGAGACACTCAAGCTTACTTATCTTGAAACTCTAGCCAAGGCTTACTCTTCTCCTATTATTAATGTTGATGCTTGTACTACTAACTCTACTAGTGATCTAGCATCTATTCTTGAGGAAAATCGCTTTCTCAAGGCTCAAATCGAGAAAGGTCTCATGGCATGTGCTCAAGGACAAAAGAACCTTGATGAGGTATTGAGCCAACACAATGAGGTGTTTGCCAAAGAGGGGCTCGAGTTTGACCCAAGCACAAGCAAGAAGAAGACGTATTCTCAAAAGTGCGTCACCCCTCTAAAAGAAACATTTGTACGAGAAGGGCACGAGGAGAAAGGTAAGGTTGTTAGTGGGTGATGTCTAGTACACAACCTTCTTCTTGTAGACGTTGTTGGGCCTCCAAGTGCAGAGGCTTGTAGGACAGTAGCAAATTTCCCTCAAGTGGATGACCTAAGGTTTATCAATCTGTGGGAGGCGTAGGATGAAGATGGTCTCTCAAGACTAAGGAAGAAGAGCTCACCCTTCTTACAAAGAGTTTTGAGACACTCAAGCTTACTTATCTTGAAACTCTAGCCAAGGCTTACTCTTCTCCTATTATTAATGTTGATGCTTGTACTACTAACTCTACTAGTAATCTAGCATCTATTCTTGAGGAAAATTGCTTTCTCAAGGCTCAAATCGAGAAAGATCTCATGGAATGTGCTCAAGGACAAAAGAACCTTGATGAGGTATTGAGCCAACACAATGAGGTGTTTGCCAAAGAGGGGCTCGGGTTTGACCCAAGCACAAGCAAGAAGAAGACGTATTCTCAAAAGTGCATCACTCCTCTAAAAGAAACATTTGTACGAGAAGGGCACGAGGAGAAAGGTAAGGTTTTTAGTGGGTGATGTCTACTACACAACCTTCTTCTTGTAGACGTTGTTGGGCCTCCAAGTGCAGAGGCTTGTAGGACAGTAGCAAATTTCCCTCAAGTGGATGACCTAAGGTTTATCAATCCGTGGGAGGCGTAGGATGAAGATGGTCTCTCTCAAACAACCCTGCAAGCAAATAACAAAGAGTCTCTTGTGTCCCCAACACACCCAATACAATGGTAAATTGTATAGGTGCACTAGTTCAGGAAGAGATGGTGATACAAGTGCAATATGGATCTGCTAGATATAGGTTTTTGTAATCTGAAAATATAAAAACAGCAAGGTAACAAGTAATAAAAGTGAGCATAAACGGTATTGCAATGCTAGGAAACAAGGCCTAGGGTTCATACTTTCACTAGTGCAAGTTCTCTCAACAATAATAACATAATTGGATCATATAACTATCCCTCAACATGCAACAAAGAGTCACTCCAAAGTTACTAATAGCGGAGAACAAACGAAGAGATCATGGTAGGGTACGAAACCACCTCAAAGTTATCCTTTCTGATCAATCTATTAAAGAGTCTGTAGTAAAATAACATGAAGCTATTCTTTCCGTTCAATCTATCCTAGAGTTCGTACTAGAATAACACCTTAGAGAGAGAGAGAGAGAGAGAGAGAGAGAGAGAGAGATCAAACACATAGCTACTAGTACATACCCTCAGCCCCGAGGGTGAACTACTCCCTCCTCGTCATGGAGAGCGCCGGGATGATGAAGATGGCCACCAGTGAGGGATCCCCCCCTCCGGCAGGGTGTCGGAACAGGGTCCCAATTGGTTTTTGGTGGCTATAGAGGCTTGTGGCGGCGGAACTCCCGATCTATTGTGCTCCCCGATGTTTTTAGGGTATATGGACATATATAGGCGAAAGAAGTCGGTCAGGGGAGCCACGAGGGGCCCACGAGGGTGGGGGCGTGCCCAGGGGGTAGGGCGCGCCTTTCTGCCTCGTGGCTTCCTCGAAGCTTCCCTGACGTCTACTCCAAGTCTCCTGGATTGCTTCCATTCCAAAAATAACTCTCCCGAAGGTTTCATTCCATTTGGACTCCGTTTGATATTCCTTTTCTTCGAAACACTGAAATAGGCAAGAAAACAGCAATTTGGGTTGGGCCTCCGGTTAATAGGTTAGTCCCAAAAATAATATAAAAGTGTTTAGTAAAGCCCATAAACATCCAAAATAGATAATATAATAGCATGAATACTTCATAAATTATAGATACGTTGGAGACGTATCAGCATCCCCAAGCTTAATTCCTGCTCGTCCTCGAGTAGGTAAATGATAAAAGAAATAATTTATGAAGTGTGAATGCTAGCAGGTGCATAAGTTTGATCAATGATAGTTCCAATCACTTTTTCTAGCATCATTATATATCATAACAGTAGCTCATATCTTAAAGCTTCTCATGATCAAGTAACAAACTATTCACATGTTAAAGTATAGATCATAAACTTTCTTGAAAACTAACAAACCATGTTCTCAGTCATCAAACAATTGCAATTCATCTTATTTTCAGGAAGGGTCTATGTAAGAACTTTGATTTAGCAAATCCCACATACTCAACTATCATATAGTCTTCCATGATTGCTACCACTCAAAGCATATTTTTAGAACAAATAGCATCCATCGAACACAGAGAAAGATCTTTCTCCACCATATGATGCTTGCCAACTAAAAAGTAGGTTGGAATGAGAAGGAATACTACTGACTCTTGCATAAAAGTAAAAGCTAGACCCTTCGCAGAGGGAAGCAGGGATTTGCAGAGGTGCCAGAGCTCGAAGCTAAAACAAAGATGAAAATAATTCTGAGAGGTATGCTTTCATTGTCAACATAACGACCAAGAGTTCCCAATATCTTCCATACTAGATACATTATAGGCAGTTCCCAAACATAAAGGTAAATATTTTACTCCCCCTCCACCAAGAATCACATTCCATGGATTGTCCGAAACAACGGGTGCCATCCAACTATCAACAATCCTGGGGGAGTTTGTTTAAATTATTTGTGAATTTGTTTTTGATCTTCTGATCATAGGACTGGGCATCCCAGTTACTAGCCATTTTCTTGTGAATGATGAGCGGAGTCCACTCATCGTGAGAATAACCCACCTAGCATGGAAGATACTGACAGCCCCTAGTCGCTACATGAGCGATTCGGGCATACAAAACAGGTTATTATTTGAAGGTTTAGAGTTTGGCACATGCAAATTTACTTGGAACGGTAGGTAAATATCGCATATAGGTAGATATGGTGGACACTCATGGAATAAACTTGGTTCAAGGAATTTGGATGCACAAGCAGTATTCCCGCTTAGTACAAATATTTTGGCTAGCAAAGGATTCTAAATAGCAAGCACCACATGTTAGAGGATCCATAACAATATAACTTCTATACAAATATACCCAAGCATAACTCATTATGTTGTCTTCCTTGTCCAACTTCAACTAATTTGCTCAGGTTTGAAAATAATTAATGGGGCTCACAATCATAGAAGATGTCCAAGATAGTATATTTATATGTGAAATCTCTCTTTCTTCAATATTCTTTCATGAATTGTTCAAGTGACCAATACAATGTTTGCTAACCTTCAAAAAATTTACCACCTCTACTTCTTATATGTGAAGGCATTACTCCCCATGGGAAAGGCATATGAAACGTATATAATTTCAGATTTATGACATTCAAATCATTCAACCATTTACTCATAGGATATAAGTGAAGCACACGAGTAAATGACAAACTACTCCAAAAAGATATAAGTGAAGATCAATGAGTAGTTAAATAATTATGTAGCTATGTGAAGACTCTCTCTCATTTAAGAATTTCAGATCTTGTGATATTATTCAAACAGCAAGAAAAACAAAATAAAACGACATTTCAAGGATAGCAAACATCACGTGAAGAAGCAAAAACATAGGATCAACCGATACTAACCGATAGTTGTTGAAGAAGAAAGGTGGGATGCCAACCGGGGCATCCCCAAGCTTAGACGCTTGAGACTTCTTGAAATATTATCTTGGGATGACTTGGGCATCCCCAAGCTTGAGCTTTTGTGTCTCCTTAATTCCTCTCATATCACGGTCTCCCTAAATCTCAAAAGCTTCAACCACACAAAACTCAACAAGGACTCGTGAGATAAGTTAGTATAAACCAATGTAAAAACCTTATCATACTATACTGTAGCAAATCACTAAAATTATTATTCAACATTTCATACTAAATGCCTCTTCATATTTAATAGTCCTATCCTCAAATAGAATCATTAAACAAGCCAACATATGCAAACAATGCAAACATAACAGCAATCTGCCTAAACAAGACAGTCTATAAAGAATGCAGCAAGATCCATACTTCCCTAGCTCCAAAAATTATGAAAGAAAATTTCCACTGTAGTAAATTCATCAGAGCTTAATATGCAAAAGGTTTAAACATTTTATCATTTTCTGACTTTTCTAGGGAATTTTTGCAACAGCGGTAAACTTTCTGTTTTGAAATAGCAACATGTATACTTGCAAAATAAGCATGGTAAAGGCTATCCTTGACATTTTTATTGAAAATATATATGCAAAAGATTATTATAAATAACAGAAAGCAAATACTAATAAAATAAAATGACGCTCCAAGCAAAACACATATCATGTGGTGAATAAAAATATAGCTCCAAGTAAAGTTACCGATGAACGAAGACGAAAGAGGGGATGCCATCCGGGGCATCCCCAAGCTTAGGCTCTTGGTTATCCTTGAATATAACCTTGGGGTGCCTTGTGAATCCCCAAGCTTCGGATCTTGCCACTCCTTATTCCATAGTCCATTGAATCTTTACCCAAAACTTGAAAACTTCACAACACAAAACTTAACAGAAAACTCGTAAGCTCCGTTAGTATAAGAAAATAAATCACCACCTAGATACTGTTGTGATCTCATTCTAAATTAATATTGGTGTAATATCTACTGTATTCCAACTTCTCTATGGTTCATACCCTCCGATACTACTCATAGATTCATCAAAATAAGCAAACAACACATAGAAAACAGAATCTGTCAAAAACAGAACAGCCTGTAGTAATCTGTATAAAACGTATACTTCTGGAACTCCAAAAATTCTGAAATAAATTGGTGGACCTGAGGAATTTTTCTATTAATCTTATTAAAAAAGAATCAACTTAAAATCACTCTTCTGTAAAAAAATGACAGCTAAACTCGTGAGCGCAAAGTTTCTGTTTTTTACAGCAAGATCACATTAACTTCAACCCAAGTCTTCCCAAAGGTTCTACTTGGCACTTTGTTGAAACAAAAGCTATAAAACATGATTACTACAGTATACTAATCATGTGAACACACAAAAACAGTAGGGTTAAATATTGGGTTGTCTCCCAACAAGCGCTTTTATTTATTGCCTTTTTAGCTAGGCATGATGGTTTCAATGATGCTCACATAAAAGATAAGAATTGAAACATAAAGAGAGCATCATGAAGAATATGACTAGCACATTTAAGTCTAACCCACTTCCTATGCATAAGGATTTTGTGATAAAATAACTTATGGAAACAATAATCAACTAGCATAGGAAGGCAAAACAAGGATAACTTCAAAACTTTAAGCACATAGAGAGGAAACTTGATATTATTGCAATTCCTACAAGCATATATTCCTCGCTCATAATAATTTTCAGTAGCATCATGAATGAATTCAACAATATAACCAGCACCTAAAGCATTCTTTTCATGATCTACAAGCATAGAAATTTTACTACTCTCCACATAAGCAAATTTTTTCTCATCAATAGTAGTGGGAGCAAACTCAACAAAATAACTATCATGTGAAGCATAATCCAATTGAAAATTAAAATCATGATGACAAGTTTCATGGTTATCCTTATTTTTTATAGCATATGTGTCATCACAATAATCATCATAGATAGGAGGCATGCTTTCATCATAATAAATTTGCACATCAAAACTTGGGGGACTAAAAATATCATCTTCATCAAACATAGCATCCCCAAGCTTGTGGCTTTGCATATCATTAGCATCATGGATATTCAAAGATTTTGCAATCATGCTCATCATTAAAAGATTTAGTGCCAAACATTTTAATTAATTCTTCTTCTAACACTTTGGCACAATTATCGGAATCCTTATTTTCACGGAAGACATTAAAAAGATGAATCATATGGGGCACCCTCAATTCCATTTTTTTGTAGTTTTCTTTTATAAACTAAACTAGTGATAAAACAAGAAACTAAAAGATTCGATTGCAAGATCTAAAGATATACCTTGAAGCACTCACCTCACCGGCAACGGCGCCAGAAAAGAGCTTGATGTCTACTACACAACCTTCTTCTTGTAGACGTTGTTGGGCCTCCAAGTGCAGAGGTTTGTAGGACAGTAGCAAATTTCCCTCAAGTGGATGACCTAAGGTTTATCAATCCGTGGGAGGCGTAGGATGAAGATGGTCTCTCTCAAACAACCCTGCAACCAAATAGCAAAGAGTCTCTTGTATCCCCAACACACCCAATACAATGGTAAATTGTATAGGTGCACTAGTTCAGCGAAGAGATGGTGATACAAGTGCAATATGGATGCTAGATATAGGTTTTTGTAATCTGAAAATATAAAAACAGCAAGGTAACAAGTAATAACAGTGAGCGTAAACGGTATTGCAATGCTAGAAAACAAGGCCTAGGGTTCATACTTTCACTAGTGCAAGTTCTCTCAACAATAATAACATAATTGGATCATATAACTATCCCTCAACATGCAACAAAGAGTCACTCTAAAGTTACTAATAGCGGAGAACAAACGAAGAGATCATGGTAGGGTATGAAACCACCTCAAAGTTATCCTTTCTGATCGATCTATTCAAGTGTCCGTAGTAAAATAACATGAAGCTATTCTTTCCGTTCGATCTATCCTAGAGTTCGTACTAGAATAACACCTTAAGACACAAATCAAACAAAACCCTAATGTCACCTAGATACTCCAATGTCACCTCAAGTATCCGTGGGTATGATTATACGATATGCATCACACAATATTAGATTCATCTATTCAACCAACACATAGAACTTCAAAGAGTGCCCCAAAGTTTCTACTGGAGAGTCAAGACGAAAACGCGTGCCAACCCCTATGCATAAGTTCCCAATGTTACGGAACCCGCAAGTTGATCACCAAAACATACATCAAGTGGATCACGTGAATATCCCATTGTCACCACAGATAAGCACATGCAAGACATACATCAAGTGTTCTCAAATCCTTAAAGACTCAATACAATAAGATAACTTCAAAGGGAAAACTCAATCCATCACAAGAGAGTAGAGGGGGGAGAAACATCATAAGATCCAACTATAATAGCAAAGCTCGCGATACATCAAGATCATACCATCTCAAAACACGAGAGAGAGAGAGATCAAACACATAGCTACTGGTACATGCCCTCAGCCCCGGGGGTGAACTACTCCCTCCTCGTCATGAAGATGGCCACCGGTGCGGGATCCCGCCCTCCGGCAGGGTGCCGAAACAGGGTCCCGATTGGTTTTTGGTGGCTACAGAGGCTTGCGGCGGCGGAACTCCCGATCTATTGTGATCCCCGATGTTTTTAGGGTATATGGACATATATAGGCGAAAGAAGCCGGTCAGGGGAGCCACGAGGGGCCCGCACGGGTGGGGGCGTGCCCAGGGGGTAGGGCCCGCCTCCCTGCCTCGTGGCTTCCTCGAAGCTTCCCTGGCGTGTACTCCAAGTCTCCTGGATTGCTTCCGTTCCAAAAATAACTCTCCTGAAGGTTTCATTCCGTTTGGACTCCGTTTGGTATTCCTTTTCTTCAAAACACTGAAATAGGCAAGAAAACAGCAATTTGGGTTGGGCCTCTGGTTAATAGGTTAGTCCCAAAATAAATATAAAAGTGTTTAGTAAAGCCCATAAACATCCAAAACAGATAATATAATAGCATGAATACTTCATAAATTATAGATATGTTGGAGACGTATCCGTGGGAAGGCCACAAGGGGCATGCCCACTCTCAACAAGACAAAAGGTTTCATGCCTCCATCCTATGTACTTCGTAAGACTAAGGATGGAGAGGTTTATGCAAAATTTGTTGGTCCTCAAAATGCATTCCGATTGTATGCTATTTTGGTCCCTAAGACCCTTGTGACTAACTTGAGAGGTCCCATTGCAAAATGGGTGCCTCTAACCAAGACATAATTTTGTGTAGGTTGCTTTCTCTGGTGGAGTAACATGGGTGATTGATAGTGGATGCACAAATCATATGACCGGAGATAGCAAATTGCTCTATGATTTCAGGGAAGCTATTCAACCATTTATGAGCATTATGTTTGGTGAGGATCAAAAGGACAGGTACTCGGGTTGGGCAAGGTGGCTATCACAAATGACATGTCTCTTGCAAATGTCATGCTTGTTCAATCCCTTAAATATCATTTGCTTTCTGTTCGCCAATTGGCTTCTGTTGGTTATGATACACTCTTTGGACTAACGAATGTGAAAGTCTTTAAGAGAGATACTCTCGAAGTGGCCTTTGTTGGAGAGTTGGATGGCAACCTTTACACAGTTGATTTCTCGAAACAGAGCACATTCCATGCAACTTGTCTAATGGCCAAGGCCGACAAGGGGTGGCTTTGGCATCGCCGGCTAGCCCATGTGTGGCGACCGATTTTCCGGGTGTCAACCCCAGAAAAATGGCCCTTGTGCTTACCAGCCCCAGGATAACTGTTAGCTGATAAGGCACCAACTTGATACAGAAATTCCAAGCAAAAATCAAATATATGTAGTACAAGACCATCCTGGCCTGTGAGTACGACAAAAGGTTTCTAAAGGTTGATGGCGGAAGCGGGTTATGAAATATCCTCGTCTAAAGGACTCCATTTCCCACAGGAACAGCTGACCAGGTTAACTCCTATCTTCGCGAGACTGTTATCACCATTGCCTAGGTTCCGGGGCTGTCATCGCAACGCTCCTCTCCAAGCAAGAAATCTGGCCAAGACAATAGCCAGGGACAAGCCTGTGAGTACTTTGAATGTACTCGCAAACATTATGAACGCAGTCATAATTTAACAATGATGTGCTGGAAATATATTATGCTCATGATGTTAGTCACATAAGATAAATAAAACTCTGATGTGTGCAAGCATGTTATTTATGGATATACAATAATATGGTAGTATTAAAATTATGAAATAAATAACGTAAAGGACTTCAAAGGAAATGCCACAATCGGGCGTCTGAGCAACACCGCATAGAGGGCTTTAAAAAAATGCCACAGTCGGACGTCTTAGCGACACCGCATAAAGGGCTTTAAATGAAAATGCCACAGTCGGGCGTCTTAGCGACGCCGCATAAAGGGCTTTAAAAGAAATGCCACAGTCGGGCGTCTGAGCGACACCGCATAACGGGCTTTAAAAGAAATGCCACAGTCGGGCGTCTGAGCGACACCGCATAAAGGGCTTTAAAAGAAATGCCACGATCAAGGCGTCGGCGACACCGCATAAAGGGCTTTAAAAGAAATGCCACAGTCGGGCGTCTGAGCGACACCACATAAAGGGCTTTAAAAGAAATACAGTGAATATTCAGGAGGTAGAACCATCCCAGGGATATTCAATAATACCAATAAAATCATGGGTTAGTCAACAATAATCATAATAATCATAGTTATCACAAGCCACCATCGTGATTTCAGGTTTAACAGTTTCACAGTTTCACCTCCGAAGACCGACACTAAGACCGACACTCGACCCATCCCAGTCTGTAATCCTTAACCATGGACACGGCTATTCGAATAGGTTTAATCTCTACAGAGGGTGTACTCTTTACCCACGAGTAACGGATTCCTTTAGTCCATCGGGACTAATTCCGTCTACGGTCTTTTTGTTGAAAACACACCTAACTTGCACACACCAGCTTAACTCACATGTGTCTGGAATCACCCAGGACACCTGTTAAGAAAAACTCTAAGTGGGGAGGCCACAACCTCGACGTAACATGGGATCACAAAATTTATACCACGCGCAAACTGGGGAGCTACCCCCTTTCGGTCACAACCGAAACACCCATGCTCCCAAACTGGTGGCATGACTACCGGATGCCTCCAGTATCTTCCACCATGGCCTCTCTGTACGGTGTGTGCTAGGAAAGGGTTGACAACTTACTGAACCATACCCTACTAAATGTAGAGACGAGTGGTAGTACGAAGCAAGTATGGGGTTTACTGGCACAAGACTCGATCTACGGTCGACTTAGGAGGTTGTAATATTTCCTGCACGATTAGCATAACAATGCATATATTACAAACAACAGATAGAAACACCACACGACATACCCCCTCATGCCATACCGGACACGTCCGTCTTGACGGAGGACTAGGGGCAAGACCGTGTCTACCCAATACAGAGGCCTTCCCGGATTTCCTCCCGGTATGCATGAAAGGCATATGCCGGTGATTCCTATCACAATCATCTCAACTTCATTTGCATGAAATTTGTTAACACGCACTCAGGAGTAGGAACATCTTCCCACATAAAATGACGTATGCTCGTGTCAGGGTGGTGTTGTCACCGTGCTATGCAACACACACAAAATCACACGGGGTTCGAATGCTTGCCTTGTGTCATGGGAAAGAAGGGTGCATCCAAAATATCTTGAAATCTTCAAAATCCTATTTAAAAGAAAATATATGAATTATTACATAAAAACAAAACAGCACAAAAAGTTGTCTGAATTTTTTTCAAATAAATCTTATAATAAACTAGACCATATTTGAGAGAGGTAGCAAAAAGTATCAAGTCATTTGGAGCTGTATTTAAAAAGTTATAGTCAGTCAAAGTTTGGTCAAAAAATCGGTTATTTAAATAAAAACAGAAAAGAAAATGATTCGAATAATTACGTACACGTCGAAAGCGTAATCTGGAAATACGCTTCTACTTACTCCGCGTGGACCGTGCGTGGTCACTGACAGTGGGTCCTAGGTGGCCCACTAGTCAGTTTGACTAGTCCGCCTTCCTTCTCTCTCGCCCCGCGGGCGAGGCGGGACTCGGCGACCGTCGCCGTGACACGGCGGTCCTTGAGGGAAGCTGAGGCGGGATGGATCCGCTGGTCGAGGTGATCCACTTGGTGGTCGCTGGTCGGCGGGCGGCGTGCTGCTGCGTGGCGAAGCCATGGCGGAGAAAAGCTTCGGGGGCGAAGTGGTTTTGGGGCCGCGGTGGTTCCCGATCGAAATGGAGTAGGGGGATGTGATTACGGGAGGGAGAGACGGCTTCTGGTGAAGAGAATGGAGAGGGGGAGGCTCTGGAGGCGCCGTCAGGGCCTGGGCAGTGGCGGCGGCTGCAGTCGCCGGAGAGGAAGAAGACGACCTGCTCCCCTCCAATTGGCGGCTAAGGGGGCACGAGGGGGATGGTGTGAGGCTACCTGCGTGCGAGATTGGGCTCGGGGTCTCCTTATATAGCGTGGCTAGGTTGGTCCGAGGCGGCCGGCGATAAGAACGACGGCGAACCGACGTTCTGTAGCAGCAGGGGGACGTGGCGACGACGGGAGCTAGTCGACGAGCGAGGGGATGAGCTTGCGATGTTCACAAGGGCAGGTGGCGAGCCGGGGTGGCTTTGGCGGCACCGACACGGTCGGGGCCTGCTAGCGGCTGGCAGCTAGCCGCCACGGCCATCCTGGTGGTGGCTCTGTGGGGTGCCAGGGGTGGTCGGGGTGGCGTGGCGGTGCAAGGGGACACGGCATGCTGGCTGGGGCCGGATTTTGAGTGCGGGGCGTGACGCGGCGGCTCGGTTGCATGTGGGTGCCAAACGCACGCTCTGGGCGTGCCCGGAGCACGCCCGGGGTGTGCTCGACGAAATGCCAGGGCAGCCTAGAGAGTTTCAAACCACAAGGGAGTTAGCAGAAAGGGGTTAGGGGCTAGGGCAAAACCTTAGGACATGTTGGGTATGTCAGGAGCTCAAGCTCACAATGTAAACTTGAAATCATGCCAAAACTGGTCATGCACTCAGGGTGTTTGACAAAATGCCAAAGGCACCTAGGTAGCTCTTGGAGTGGCCAAATTCTCCAGATCAGTGTCTCTATGGATGAATGAGAGGGTGGTGAAGTTAGTTTGCAAAAAGGAGAAACTTGCTAGTGCAAGTTTTGCAAAACTACACTTCTGGACAGTGAGTAAATGGCATCATTACAAGTACCAAAAGTGTTCCAAATAGAGCATGCTCCTGGACTTAGGGGTTTTGCAGGGTTGACTACAAGCATGAGAAACCACAAGGTCATTAGAGCAAGAAATAACAGAATTGCAGTAGAAAACACAAGTCTGGTCCAGAATGAAAAGGAGGCTGGTGCACTCAAAATTTCCAAAGAACATCACTATGTTATTGCATAAAGTTGGATGGCAAGCTACTACTGACATCCCATAATTTTGGTGGAGGCCCTAGAGAAATATTTAATTAGGTTACAGTGCAAAAATGTCCACTGGACCAGAGAAGAAAGACATGTGTAACACTCAAAATATGAAAAGAAATAATTATTTTAATGCACAAAAGTGATCTAGGGGCATCACATGACATCTCCAAATTTTGGTTGGAATATTAGCAAAATTTATCAACTGGTTGGAGTACAAACAGAGCTCAAAAATTTAAAACAAGCCATTTTAATGATTATAGCTCAGGGTGAAATAATTTAATAAACAATTTTACTGATTTAGAAATTGTTTTAATGAGATGGCAAAGAAGTCCAATATATTTTGGAAAGCTCCACTTGGTAAAAATACAAAACTCCTTAACAATAAAAGAAGAGCTCTGAAAATCCACAGAAATAAAAACTTAAAAACTCCTCGCAAAAATTTTAATATCAATAACTTGGCCAGAAAATTTGGGGTGTTACAACTACCACCCCCCTTAAGAAAAATCTCGTCCTCGAGATTTGCTGAGAGTTAAAACTAAATGAATAAGAATTAAAACGAAAGTGACCACAGTGAGAGCAATAAGTGGTGCAAAAAACCAGTGTGTGATACTGGCGCGGTGTGGGGAAAAATCCACGGTTTGGGGAAAACTAGCGATTTCTACTCTGGACATAAATTTAGAATAAATTCTAAATCTCAAAATACGTTGGTCGCACCTGAGAGCACAGTGCTCTCGCTGGCTGACTGGTGGACCCGGGCCCACGGTCAGCCTCTTCTCCTTCCTCCGGCTCTCTTCTTCCTCTCTCCCGTGCGATCTCCCGCGCTTTCTCCACCGGCGATGCCTAGCGCGTAGGGCACCTAGGCCGTACCGCGGTAGTGCGCGGCGTGCTAGCTGCCGGTGCAGCGTGCACTCAACCCGCAGGCCAGTGCGCTGTCGGCACTGCTCGCGGATTCGCCTCCGAACACCGGAGGTCGGGCGACGAGCGGCGCTGGTGGACCTCGCCCACCGTACACCGAGCTCGAGCTATAAAATGACCGCGGCGTTCTCCTCTTCTTCCTCACACCTGGCCTCGCTCCTCCTTCTTTCTCCTTCTCCTCTGTTTCCGTTTGCCGGAGCTCGAGACGAGGCGCTGATGGCGGAGGTGGCGCCGGACTGGTACGTGATCCTGCTGTGCGGAGGGCTGGCAGCGGTGCTGGGGCTCTCGGTGCTCCTGTGCGCGATGATTCTCGACGATCGTCGCGATGCCGCTGCTCGGTTGCTGGCTCTCCGCGGTGGCGGTGACCACGATGAGTAGGTGGGGTGTGCCGGGTGATAACTGTTGTCGGGAAGTGCTTAGTTACACGCAGCACAGTTGCAAAATTTTGCAAGCAGTGTATGTGTTTGTGTAATCGTGGGTGCGAGTCTGCTGCCGTGGTGCTGCGTGAGATGAATAATTTATGCCGTGAGAAAATATACGATGCGGCAACTCAGGGAAAAGAAATCACACTCCAGGATTTCTCACGAGGGAAAACAGCAATACATTAGAGTCAAACCGTAACAGAGCTACTTACATTAATGATCTATTTGCTACGAAGCTCGGGGTACTCAGCGCAAGTTACAACACATAAATAAAAGTTGCGACAATAAATACAGCGGTGCACCTAAATTGAAAACGGTAACTGGACGGGGTCCTTAGAAAATGTTTCCGGTACTAGGATACACTCCTCTTCTATCGGAGGAAGTGGATTGACCAGTCGATGAATGTGTCTCTCCTGGTCGGGCCTCAGTGATCTGCCGATGGCGATCTGAGGATTTAAATCCGCGAGGCTCTGCAGATAACCCACCACATGTTGGGTTAAACGCTCTTGAGCGATGACGTATTGGACGAGGTTGGCCAAGACTGGGTCTCTCTCAATACGTCTACCTAGAAAAGATGTTACTCCTCCGGGTGCTGCACGGCTCGGAAAATAATAGTACCCTCGTTCGCTGACATATGGTACCGCGAAATGAAGGCGAGCAAGCGCTTCATATGCAGCAGCTTCTACGGCCATGTGCGGGGTTGGCATAGATTTCCCCACCAAGGAGACTTCTGTGGGGTCTTGGTTTGGGTTTACGGGCGGGATGTGCACGGCTGCCCAATATCTTGAGGTGGAAGGGGTGATCCTCGATTTGAACAGCTCGTACTGGGGTGGCTGGGTAGCGCCCATGGTATCTGGGTAAAATCCCACAATATCTTGACAAAACTACAGGGTAGCATCTGGAGTCCTCAGATAAATACTAGGGCTCGGCATGGCAAGAAATGGTTGTGGGGATGGTGCACAAGGTGAAGGGTGCTTGGCAAGGTCACTTGGTGGCCTTTTTATAGCACCGGGGCTGGGTCTTTTACCGTGGTAAAAAGTAAAGAATTGGCCGGCTCAGCTCGGGTCAACCACAGATACACACATCTCACTAAAGTGACGTATCACTGTGGGGGTTGTCGGGGCGGTTCTTGGTGGTTGCGCCCAGGATAGAGGAATAATCCTGCATGCTAATACATCCATGCAAGACTACTATATAAAACAGATGCACGATGCCAGGCTGCGTTAATTTAAGGGATCACAGGATTACAAAGCGAGTGTACACGTGGACTCGCCACTACTCGAGTGACTCAGTCTACTTCGTTTACATCCAAGCGGGCGTCCCTTGTGGATGTCGAGGCTTCTCCACGGTTCTCACCTTCGGAATTTGCTGGAGAGGGCTGAGGGGCTGCAGGCTCGGGGTAGTGATGATGACCATCGCGGGGATTGTTGACTACAACCCCGTTGGAGTGTGCTCCCAGGAGGCGGCGAAGCACTTCTGGGGTCATCAAAGCACCTTGGCCGACGGCTGGGGCTGACCTCAGGGTCTTGATCGGTTGTCCAAACAGCACGACTGGGTTGTCGGCGTTGGGCTCGATCTCCTCTCTTGCTTGGGCTCGACGAACCAGCTCTCCACGAGTTGCGATCAAATCAATGGTGATTTGATCGAATAGGTCCTCCAGTGCACTTACATAGCGCACTAGGTGTAGCAATGCGGGATCCGTCTCGTGATCTCCGTTGGCAACTTGACCCTTCACGCCTGGGGTAGTAGTGGAACGAGCGACAGTTAACTCTGGGCGACAGGTGCCTGAGATGAACTATAGCCTCTCGAGCAGCTAGTTGGATGGCTTGTGGCTCAAAGGAAGTTGTTCTTCCGGTGAACCTGTAGGGGCGCTCGGGTGCCAGACCCCTACCATAGATATGTAGAGTGGCCCAGAATTGACGGCTCTCACCACTCATGGGTCCTTGGTACACAACATATTCGGGTGGCTCTTCTAACGCATAGGCACGACGGGTAAGGTTTGCGAGTATGGTCACAAAACCTCCAAGGTTGGTTGCTGTAGTCACATGGTGCACTACGGGACCAGGCATTGTGGCTTGGTTTTGGGGTAGCGGCTGAGCTAGGCTGGGTTGAGGCGAGCGCGTCCTTTTTATAGAAAAAGGGGACGGAGTCTTTCTTCGCACGCTTGCGAATGAGACGCCTTTGGTGCTGGTCACTGGTGTGTGATAGACGGGCTAGGTCGATAGCTTGGGCACCGACTGCCAAAAGCGTCGGGTCACTGTGTGGTTATCTTGCATGGGAAGCTTGGCTGGGGTTTTGGTTATGGCTCGGTGGGGTTGTTAGCCTAAGTTTATTGACCTGGCTAAGATAGGATTAGCCAATGGTCAGCCTGGCTCTGATACCAAGTCTGTGGCGACCGATTTTCCGGGTGTCAACCCCAGAAAAATGGCCCTTGTGCTTACCAGCCCCAGGATAACTGTTAGCTGATAAGGCACCAACTTGATACAGAAATTCCAAGCAAAAATCAAATATATGTAGTACAAGACCATCCTGGCCTGTGAGTACGACAAAAGGTTTCTAAAGGTTGATGGCGGAAGCGGGTTATGAAATATCCTCGTCTAAAGGACTCCATTTCCCACAGGAACAACTGACCAGGTTAACTCCTATCTTCGCGAGACTGTTATCACCATTGCCTAGGTTCCGGGGTTGTCATCGCAACGCTCCTCTCCAAGCAAGAAATCTGGCCAAGACAATAGCCAGGGACAAGCCAGTGAGTACTTTGAATGTACTCGCAAACATTATGAACGCAGGCATAATTTAACAATGATGTGCTGGAAATATATTATGCTCATGATGTTAGTCACATAAGATAAATAAAACTCTGATGTGTGCAAGCATGTTATTTATGGATATGCAATAATATGGTAGTATTAAAATTATGAAATAAATAATGTAAAGGACTTCAAAGGAAATGCCACAATCGGGCGTTTGAGCGACACCGCATAAAGGGCTTTAAAAAAATGCCACAGTCGGGCGTCTTAGCGACACCGCATAAATGGCTTTAAATGAAAATGCCACAGTCGGGCGTCTTAGCGACACTGCATAAAGGGCTTTAAAAGAAATGCCACAATCAAGGCGTCGGCGACACCGCATAACGGGCTTTAAAAGAAATGCCACGATCGGGCTTCGAGCGACACCGCATAAAGGGCTTTAAAAGAAATGCCACGATCAAGGCGTCGAGCGACACCGCATAAAGGGCTTTAAAAGAAATGCCACGATCAAGGCGTCGGCGACACCACATAAAGGGCTTTAAAAGAAATACGGTGAATATTCAGGAGGTAGAACCATCCTGTGGATATTCAATAATACCAATAAAATCATGGGTTAGTCAACAATAATCATAAAAATCATAGTTATCACAAGCCCCCATCATGATTTCAGGTTTAACAGTTTCACAGTATCACCTCCGAAGACCGACACTAAGACCGACACTCGACCCATCCCAGTCTGTAATCCTTAACCATGGACACGGCTATTCGAATAGGTTTAATCTCTGCAGAGGGTGTACTCTTTACCCACGAGTAACGGATTCCTTTAGTCCATCGGGACTAATTCCGTCTACGGTCTTTTTGTTGAAAACACACCTAACTTGCACACACCAGCTTAACTCACATGTGTCTGGAATCACCCAGGACACCTGTTAAGAAAAACTCTAAGTGGGGAGGCCACAACCTCGACGTAACATGGGATCACAAAATTTATACACAAGAAGCTGGGAGCTACCCCTTTCGGTCACTGGCAAACACCCATGCTCCCAAACTGGTGGCATGACTACCGGATGCCTCCAGTATCTTCCACCATGGCCTCTCTGTACGGTGTGTGCTAGGAAAGGGTTGACAACTTACTGAACCATACCCTACTAAATGTAGAGACGAGTGGTAGTACGAAGCAAGTATGGGGTTTACTGGCACAAGACTCGATCTACGGTCGACTTAGGAGGTTGTAATATTTCCTGCACGATTAGCATAACAATGCATATATTACAAACAACAGATAGAAACACCACACGACATACCCCCTCATGCCATACCGGACACATCCGTCTTGACGGAGGACTAGGGGCAAGACCGTGTCTACCCAATACAGAGGCCTTCCCGGCTTTCCTCCCGGTATGCATGAAAGGCATATGCCGGTGATTCCTATCACAATCATCTCAACTTCATTTGCATGAAATTTGTTAACACGCACTCAGGAGTAGGAACATCTTCCCACATAAAATGACGTATGCTCGTGTCAGGGTGGTGTTGTCACCGTGCTATGCAACACACACAAAATCACACCAGGGTTCAGAATGCTTGCCTTCAGGTCATGGGAAAGAAGGGTGCATCCAAAATATCTTGAAATCTTCAAAATCCTATTTAAAAGAAAATATATGAATTATTACATAAAAACAAAACAGCACAAAAAGTTGTCTGAATTTTTTTCAAATAAATCTTAAAATAAACTAGACCATATTTGAGAGAGGTAGCAAAAAGAATCAAGTCATTTGGAGCTGTATTTAAAAAGTTATAGTCAGTCAAAGTTTGGTCAAAAAATCGGTTATTTAAATAAAAACAGAAAAGAAAACGATTCGAATAATTACGTACACGTCGAAAGCGTAATCTGGAAATACGCTTCTACTTACTCCGAGTGGACCGTGCGTGGTCACTGACAGTGGGTCCTAGGTGGCCCACTAGTCAGGTTTGACTAGTCCGCCTTCCTTCTCTCTCTGTCCCGAGCGGAGGCGGGACTCCGGCGACCGTCGCCGGCGAACGGCGGGTCCTTGAGGGAAGCTGAGGGCGGGGATGGATCCGCGGGTCGAGTGTGATCCTACTGGTGGTCACTGGGTCGGCGGGGCGGCGTGAGCTGCCGGCGGCGAGCTTCGCGGCGGAGAAAAGCTTCGGGGGCGAAGTGGTTTTGGGGCCGCGGTGGTTCCCGATCGAAATGGAGTAGGGGGATGTGATTACGGGAGGGAGAGACGGCTTCTGGTGAAGAGAATGGAGAGGAGGAGGCTCTGGAGGCGCCGTCAGGGCCTGGGCAGTGGCGGCGGCTGCAGTCGCCGGAGAGGAAGAAGACGACCTGCTCCCCTCCAATTGGCGGCTAAGGGGGCACGAGTGGGATGGTGTGAGGCTACCTGCGTGCGAGATTGGGCTCGGGATCTCCTTATATAGCGTGGCTAGGTTGGTCCGAGGCGGCCAGCGATAAGAACGACGGCGAACCGACGTTCTGTAGCAGCAGGGGGACGTGGCGACGACGGGAGCTAGTCGACGAGCGAGGGGATGAGCTTGCGATGTTCACAAGGGAAGGTGGCGAGCCGGGGTGGCTTTGGCGGCACCGACACGGTCGGGGCCTGCTAGCGGCTGGCAGCTAGCCCCCACGGCCATCCTGGTGGTGGCGCTGTGGGGTGCCAGGGGTGGTCGGGGTGGCGTGGCGGTGCAAGGGGACACGGCGTGCTGGCTGGGGCCGGATTTTGAGTGCGGGGCGTGACGCGGCGGCTCGGTTGCATGTGGGTGCCAAACGCACGCTCTGGGCGTGCCCAGAGCACGCCCGGGGTGTGCTCGACGAAATGCCAGGGCAGCCTAGAGAGTTTCAAACCACAAGGGAGTTAGCAGAAAGGGGTTAGGGGCTAGGGCAAAACCTTAGGACATGTTGGGTATGTCAGGAGCTCAAGCTCACAATGTAAACTTGAAATCATGCCAAAACTGGTCATGCACTCAGGGTGTTTGACAAAATGCCAAAGGCACCTAGGTAGCTCTTGGAGTGGCCAAATTCTCCAAATCAGTGTCTCTATGGATGAATGAGAGGGTGGTGAAGTTAGTTTGCAAAAAGGAGAAACTTGCTAGTGCAAGTTTTGCAAAACTACACTTCTGGACAGTGAGTAAATGGCATCATTACAAGTACCAAAAGTGTTCCAAATAGAGCATGCTCCTGGACTTAGGGGTTTTGCAGGGTTGACTACAAGCATGAGAAACCACAAGGTCATTAGAGCAAGAAATAACAGAGTTGCAGTAGAAAACACAAGTCTGGTCCAGAATGAAAAGGAGGCTGATGCACTCAAAATTTCCAAAGAACATCACTATGTTATTGCATAAAGTTGGATGGCAAGCTACTACTGACATCCCATAATTTTGGTGGAGGCCCTAGAGAAATATTTAATTAGGTTACAGTGCAAAAATGTCCACTGGACCAGAGAAGAAAGACATGTGTAACACTCAAAATATGAAAAGAAATAATTATTTTAATGCACAAAAGTGATCTAGGGGCATCACATGACATCTCCAAATTTTGGTTGGAATATTAGCAAAATTTATCAACTGGTTGGAGTACAAACAGAGCTCAAAAATTTAAAACAAGCCATTTTAATGATTATAGCTCAGGGTGAAATAATTTAATAAACAATTTTACTGATTTAGAAATTGTTCTAATGAGATGGCAAAGAAGTAAAATATATTTTGGAAAGCTCCACTTGGTAAAAATACAAAACTCCTTAACAATAAAAGAAGAGCTCTGAAAATCCACAGAAATAAAAACTTAAAAACTCCTGGCAAAAATTTTAATATCAAAAACCTGGCCAGAAAATTTGGGGTGTTACAACTACCACCCCCCTTAAGAAAAATCTCGTCCTCGAGATTTGCTGAGAGTTAAAACTAAATGAATAAGAATTAAAACGAAAGCGACCACAGTGAGAGCAATAAGTGGTGCAAAAATACAGTGTGTGATACTGGCGCGGTGTGGGAAAATCCATGGTTTGGGGAAAACTAGCGATTTCTACTCTGGACATAAATTTAGAATAAATTCTAAATCTCAAAATACGCTGGTCGCACCCGAGAGCACAGTGCTCTCTCTGGTGTTGGTGGACCCGTGCCACAGTCGGCCTCTTCTCCTTCCTCCGGCTCTCTTCTTCCTCTCTCCGCACTCTCCCGCTTTCTCCACCAGCGATGCCTAGCGCGTGAGGGCACCTAGGCCGCATCATGTAGTCTTGGCGTGCTAGCTGCCGGTGCAGCGTGCACTCACCCAGCGGGCAGGCTGTAATCGGCAAGATCGCCATGGATTCGCCTCCGAACACCGGCGGTTGGGCAACGAGCGGCGCTGGTGGACCTCGCCCACCGTACACCGAGCTCGAGCTATAAAATGACCGCGGCGTTCTCCTCGTCTTCCTCACACCTGGCCTCGCTCCTCCTTCTTTCTCCTTCTCCTCTGTTTCCGTTTGCCGGAGCTCGAGACGAGGCGCTGATGGCGGAGGTGGCGCCGGACTGGTACGTGATCCTGCTTCGCGGAGGGCTGGCAGCGGTGCTGGGGCTCTCGGTGCTCCTGTGCGCGATGATCCTCGACGATCGTCGCGATGCCGCTACTCGGTTGCTGGCTCTCCGCGGTGGCGGTGACCACGATGAGTAGGTGGGGTGAGCCGGGTGATAACTGTTGTTGGGAAGTGCTTAGTTAGACGCAGCATAGTTGCAAAATTTTGCAAGCAGTGTATGTGTTTGTGTAATCGTGGGTGCGAGTCTGCTGCCGTGGTGCCGCGTGAGATGAATAATTTATGCCGTGAGAAAATATACGATGCGGCAACTCAGGGAAAAGAAATCACACTCCAGGATTTCTCATGAGGGAAAACAGTAATACATTAGAGTCAAACCGTAACAGAGCTACTTACATTAATGATCTATTTGCTGCGAAGCTCGGGGTACTAAGCGCAAGTTACAACACATAAATAAAAGTTGCAACAATAAATACAGCGATGCACTCTAAATTGAAAACGGTAACTGGACGGGGTCCTGAGAAAATGTTTCCGGTACTAGGATACACTCCTCTTCTATCGGAGGAAGTGGATTGACCAGTCGATGAATGTGTCTCTCCTGGTCGGGCCTCAGTGATCTGCTGATGGCGATCTGGGGATTTAAATCCGCGAGGCTCTGCAGATAACCCATCACATGTTGGGTTAAACGCTCTTGAGCGATGACGTATTGGACGAGGTTGGCCAAGACTAGGTCTCTCTCAGTACGTCCACCTGGAAAAGATGTTACTCCTCCGGGTGCTGCACGGCTCGGAAAATAATAGTACCCTCGTTCGCTGACATAGGGTACCGCGAAATGAAGGCGAGCAAGCGCTTCATATGCAGCAGCTTCTACGGCCATGTGCGGGTTGGCATAGATTTCCCACCAAGGAGACTTGTGGGGTCTTGGTTTGGGTTCTGGCGGGATGTGCACGGCTGCCCAATATCTTGAGGTGGAAGGGGTGATCCTCGATTTGAACAGCTCAAATCTTTGGGGTGGCTGGGTAGCGCCCATGGTACTGCGGGTAAAATCCCACAATATCTTGACAAAACTACCTCGGGTAGCATCTGGAGTCCTCAGATAAATACTAGGGCTCGGCATGGCAAGAAATGGTTGTGGGGATGGTGCACAAGGTGAAGGGTGCTTGGCAAGGTCACTCGGTGGCCTTTTTATAGCACCGGGGCTGGGTCTTTTACCGTGGTAAAAAGTAAAGAATTGGCCGGCTTAGCTCGGGTCAACCACAGATACACACATCTCACTAAAGTGACGTATCACTGTGGGGGTTGTCGGGGCGGTTCTTGGTGGTTGCGCCCAGGATAGAGGAATCATCCTGCATGCTAATACATCCATGCAAGACTACTATATAAAACAGATGCGCGATGCCAGGCTGCGTTAATTTAAGGGGTCACAGGATTACAAAGCGAGTGTACACGTGGACTCGCCACTACTCGAGTGACTTAGTCTACTTCGTTTACATCCAAGCGGGCGTCCCTTGTGGATGTCGAGGCTTCTCCACGGTTCTCACCATCGGAATTTGCAGGAGAGGGCTGAGGGGCTGCAGGCTCGGGGTGGTGATGATGACCATCGCGGGGATTGTTGACTACAACCCCGTTGGAGTGTGCTCCCAGGAGGCGGCGAAGCACTTCTGGGGTCATCAAAGCACCTTGGCCGACGGCTGGGGCTGACCTCAGGGTCTCGATCGGTTGTCCAAACAGCACGACTGGGTTGTCAGCGTTGGGCTCGATCTCCTCTCTTGCTGGGGCTCGACGAACCAGCTCTCCACGAGCTGCGATCAGATCAATGGTGATTTGATCGAATAGGTCCTCCAGTGCACTTACATAGCGCACTAGGTGCAGCAATGCGGGATCCGTCTCGTGATCTCCGTTGGCAACTTGACCCTTCACGCCTGGGGTAGTAGTGGAACGAGCGACAATTAACTCTGGGCGACAGGTGCTTGAGATGAACTATAGCCTCTCGAGCAGCTAGTTGGATGGCTTGTGGCTCAAAGGAAGTTGTTCTTCCGGTGAACTGTAGGGCGCCGGGTGCCGACCCTCACCGTAGGTATGTCTGAGGGCCTGAATTGTGGCTCTCACCACTCATGGGTCCTTGGTACACAACATATTTGGGTGGCTCTTCTAACGCATAGGCACGACGGGTAAGGTTTGCGAGTATGGTCACAAAACCTCCAAGGTTGGTTGCTGTAGTCTCATGGTGCACTATGGGACCAGGCATTGTGGCTTGGTTTTGGGGTAGCGGCTGAGCTAGGCTGGGTTGAGGCGAGCGCGTCCTTTTTATAGAAAAAGGGGACGGAGTCTTTCTTCGCACGCTTGCGAATGAGACGCCTTTGGTGCTGGTCACTGGTGTGTGATAGACGGGCTAGGTCGATAGGTTGGGCACCGACTGCCAAAAGCGTCGGGTCACTATGTGGTTATCTTGCATGGGAAGCTTGGCTGGGGTTTTGGTTATGGCTCGGTGGGTTGTTAGCCTAAGTTTATTGACCTGGCTAAGATAGGATTAGCCAATGGTCAGCCTGGCTCTGATACCAAGTCTGTGGCGACCGATTTTCCGGGTGTCAACCCCAGAAAAATGGCCCTTGTGCTTACCAGCCCCAGGATAACTGTTAGTTGATAGGCACCAACTTGATATAGAAATTCCAAGCAAAAATCAAATATATGTAGTACAAGACCATCCTGGCCTGTGAGTACGACAAAAGGTTTCTAAAGGTTGATGGCGAAAGCGGGTTATGAAATATCCTCGTCTAAAGGACTCCATTTCCCACAGGAACAACTGACCAGGTTAACTCCTATCTTCGCGAGACTGTTATCACCATTGCCTAGGTTCCGGGGCTGTCATCGCAACGCTCCTCTCCAAGCAAGAAATCTGGCCAAGACAATAGCCAGGGACAAGCCAGTGAGTACTTTGAATGTACTCGCAAACATTATGAACGCAGGCATAATTTAACAATGATGTGCTGGAAATATATTATGCTCATGATGTTAGTCACATAAGATAAATAAAACTCTGATGTGTGCAAGCATGTTATTTATGGATATGCAATAATATGGTAGTATTAAAATTATGAAATAAATAACGTAAAGGACTTCAAAGGAAATGCCACAATCGGGCGTCTGAGCGACACCGCATAAAGTGCTTTAAAAAAAATGCCACAATCGGGCGTCTTAGCGACACCGCATAAAGGGCTTTAAATGAAAATGCCACAGTCGGGCGTCTTAGCGACACCGCATAAAGGGCATTAAAAGAAATGCCACAGTCGGGCGTCTGAGAGACACCGCATAACGGGCTTTAAAAGAAATGCCACAGTCGGGTGTCTGAGCAACACCACATAAAGGGCTTTAAAAGAAATGCCACAGTCGGGCGTCTGAGCGACACCGCATAAAGGGCTTTAAAAGAAATGCCACAGTCGGGCGTCTGAGCGACACCACATAAAGGGCTTTAAAAGAAATACAGTGAATATTCAGGAGGTAGAACCATCCCAGGGATATTCAATAATACCAATAAAATCATGGGTTAGTCAACAATAATCATAATAATCATAGTTATCACAAGCCACCATCGTGATTTCAGGTTTAACAGTTTCACCTCCGAAGACCGACACTAAAACCGACACTCGACCCATCCCAGTCTGTAATCCTTAACCATGGATACAACTATTCGAATAGGTTTAATCTCTGCAGAGGGTGTACTCTTTACCCACGAGTAACGGATTCCTTTAGTCCATCGGGACTAATTCCGTCTACGGTCTTTTTGTTGAAAACACACCTAACTTGCACACACCAGCTTAACTCACATGTATGCGAATCACCGGGACACTGTTAAGAAAAACTCTAAGTGGGAGGCCACAACCTCGGCGTAACATGCGATCACAAAATTTATACCATGGCAAAACTGGTGAGCTACCCCTTGGTCTGGCAAAACACCCATGCTCCTGACCGGTGGCATGACTACGGATGCCTCCGATATCTTCCACCATGGCCTCTCATGCGGTGTGTGCTAGGAAAGGGTTGACAACTTACTGAACCGTACCCCACTAAATGTAGTGACGAGTGGTAGTATGAAGCAAGTATGGGGTTTACTGGCACAAGACTCGATCTACGGTCGACTTAGGAGGTTGTAATATTTCCTGCACGATTAGCATAACAATGCATATATTACAAACAACAGAGAGAAACACCACACGCCATACCCCCTCATGCCATACCGGACACGTCCGTCTTGACGGAGGACTAGGGCAAGACCGTGTCTACCCAATCTGAGAGGCCTTCCGGCTTTCCTCCCGGTATGCATGAAAGGCATATGTCGGTGATTCCTATCACAATCATCTCAACTTCATTTGCATGAAATTTGTTAACACGCACTCAGGAGTAGGAACATCTTCCCACATAAAATGGCGTATGCTCGTGTCGTGGTGGTGTTGTCATCGTGCTATGCAACACACACAAAATCACACCAGGTTCGTAATGCTTGCCTTGTGTCATGGGAAAGAAGGTGCATCAAAATATCTTGAAATCTTCAAAATCCTATTTAAAAGAAAATATATGAATTATGACATAAAATAAAACAGCACAAAAGGTGTCTGAAATTTTTCAAATAAATCTGAAAATAAAACAGCTACATCGATACGAATCAATAGATACAGTAATGAATAGAACAGTAAGTCAACAGATATAACAATCACTTCGCATAGCATCGAGTTATACGATATGCACACAGGCTCAGACTACGCATCGCTACTGACAGCATACTGATCATGGCTGTACATGAAAGCGTACTTACATGAATGCCAACGTAATCGATGAGCCTCAAGACGATCGTCTGACATGAATTACAAGCTACTGCAACAACTGCGCCAGAATCTACGAGACAGCACAAACTTGCATAAACAGTCTATACATAGAATGCTGAACATCAGATACCAGACGTAAGCTGAACGCATAATGCATAGATCTGTCACAATGCATGAAGCCATACTAGATCACAGTACTGCCATTAACATTAATCGGATCATAATGTGAAATACTACTCTATACATGTATGACAGAATGTCAACGTAATCATGGTCAGATCAACACTATCGAGATGATCAGATTAAGAGTCTTGCAGCGGAATAATTATTTTAATGCACAAAAGTGATCTAGGGCATCACATGACATCTCCAAATTTTGGTTGGAATATTAGCAAAAGTTATCAACTGGTTGGAGTACAAACAGAGCTCAAAAATTTAAAACAAGCCATTTTAATGATTATAGTTCAGGGTGAAATAATTTAATAAACAATTTTACTGATTTAGAAATTGTTTTAATGAGATGGCAAAGAAGTCCAATATATTTTGGAAAGCTCCACTTGGTAAAAATACAAAACTCCTTAACAATAAAAGAAGAGCTCTGAAAATCCACAGAAATAAAAACTTAAAAACTCCTGGCAAAATTTTTAATATCAAAAACTTGGCCAGAAAATTTGGGGTGTTACACCATGTCGGCATGAGAAATCTTCAAGATCTCTTAAAGGGTAATCACATCTTTGTACTAACCAATGTCTCTTTTGAGAAAGATCGTGTGTAGTGCATGCATAGCCGGGAAGCAACATCAATCAAAGCACCCACCCAAGAATATATGTCTACTTCAAGGCCTTTGGAGCTCCTTCATGTGGATATTTTTGGGACACCTTCGTGGGATAGTCTTGGTGGGAAAAAGTATGGACTTGTCATTGTTGATGATTACTCAAGATATACATGGGTGTTTTTCCTCAAGTCCAAGGACGAGACGAAGATCACCTTCATTGATTTTGCCAAGCAAGCACAACGCAAGTTTGACAAAGAAATCTTGGCAATAAGAAGTGATAATGGCTCTGAGTTCAAGAAATATACCTTGGAAGAATTTCTTAGTGATGAAGGGATTGAGCATCAATATTCAGCTCCATACACTCCTCAGCAAAATGGTGTAGCCGAAAGGAAGAACCGTACACTTGTGGAGATGGCAAGGTCCATGTTGGATGAATACAAGTCGCCCCATAGTTTTTGGGCCGAGGCTGTCAACACTGCATGCCATGCATCAAATCGGCTCTTCCTCCCCACAATATTGGAAAAGACTCCATATGAGCTCCTAACTGGGAACAAGCCAAATGTCAAGTACTTCCGTGTATTTGGGTGCAAATGTTTCATCCTCAACAGAAGGGAACATTTAGGAAAATTTCAATCCAAAACAATTGAGGGCATATTTGTTGGCTATGGATCAAACTCTCACGCCTATAGAGTCTACAACAAATTCAATGGGTGTGTTGTAGAAACTTGTGACATGGTGTTTGATGAATTTAATGGCTCCCATGGGGAGCAAGTTGATCTAAGTAATGTAGGTGAAGAAGATTGTTCTCAAGATATTTTGACCATGGGTGTTGGTGCACTTCTTCCAATGGAACAAGAACCTCATGATGATGAGGAAGAAGATGGAAGCATCACACATCATCAAACTACTTCAACACCCATACCATCACAAGTTCCTATTGTTAAACCGATGCCCTTAATTCAAGTACAAGAAGATGATCAAGTCCCTCTTCATGATAATGTTCAAGAACAAGATCATCATCAAGGGCGAGAACAAGAAAGTGCAATCATTGATGATGAACCTCAACAAATGCAATATGAAGAAGAAGATCTTCCACCACACATTAATTATCCATATGTTGAGGACGTGGATGATGGACATGAAGTTGAACCTCGCGAAACACTAACCTCCATCATGCCTCAAGTGGCCGGTCGAGTTGATGTTGACAAAATTCTCACCGGCATATCGGAAGGTAGAGTCACTCGTAAACATTTGACAAACTTTTGTGCTCACTTCTCGTTTGTGTCTAGTGTTGAGCCTCTCAAGGTACAAGATGCTTTGATGGACAATGATTGGCTCGTTGCTATGCAAGAAGAGTTGAACAGTTTTGAACGCAACCAAGTGTGGTCTTTAGTTTAGAGACCAACTACGGAGCACAATGCCATTGGAACAAAATGGGTGTTCAAGAACAAGCAAGATGAGAATGGTGTAATCATCCGTAACAAGGCAAGGTTAGTGGTGCAAGGGTACTCACAAGTTGAAGGTTTGGACTTTGGTGAGACCTTTGCTCCCGTTGCCCGCCTTGAATCTATTCGCATCTTACTTGCTTATGCTACTTTCAATGGTTTTACATTACATCAAATGGATGTGAAGAGTGCTTTCCTTAACGGTCCTCTACAAGAAGAAGTATATGTATCACAACCCCCTAGGTTCGTTGATCCCGATCACAAAGACTATGTGTATAAACTTCATAAGGCTTTGTATGGCCTCAAACAAGCACCTCGTGGTTGGTATGATCATCTTAAGAAGTTTTTACTCAATGGTGGCTTTGTGAGAGGGGTGATCAATCCCACTCTTTTTACTAAGAGGGACAAAGGTGATTTGATCTTATGCCAAATCTATGTAGATGATATCATTTTTGGTTCTCCTAACATTCATTTGTGCAAGAAGTTTGCGGCCTCCATGACCAAGAATTTTGAAATGTCACTCAATACGGTTTTGAAGTTCTTTCTCGGATTCCAAATTCAAAAATTTCAAGAAGGAATTTTCTTGTCTCAAGCAAATACCTCAAGGATATCCTAGAGAAGTTTGTCATGTCTGATGCTAGTCCATGTAAGACACCCATGCCAACCAAAATTGTACTCACACTCACTGAAGACACAAACGGTATCCCTTTTGACCCATCTAAATACCGCTCTATGATTGGTTCATTGCTTTATCTTTGTGCATCTAGACCAGACATCATGTTCAGTGTATGCATGTGTGCTAGATTTCAAGCTTCCCCTAGGGAAAAAGTCATCATAAGGCGGTTAAGCATATTCTTATATACCTTGTTCATTCCCCAAAGTTGGTTCTATGGTACCCCAAGGATGCTAAGTTTGATCTCATTGGGTACACGGATGCGGATTGGGATGGAGACAAAGTGGATCATAAGTCCACCTCCGGTGCATGTCAATTTCTTGGACGCTCCTTGGTAAGTTGGTCCTCGAAGAAACAAAATTGTGTTGCCCTCTCCACGGCCGAAGCTGAATACATTGCAACCGCCAGTTGTGCAACTCAATTACTATGGATGAGGCAAACTTTGAAGGATTACGGTATCACCTATAGAAATGTGCCTCTTCTATGTGATAATGGAAGTGCCATCAATATTGCTGAGAATCCCAAAGATCATACCCGCACCAAGCACATATATATTAGGTATCACTTCTTGAGAGATCATGTGGAGAAGGGTGATAATGACATTGCTCATGTTGGCATAGATATGCAACCTGCAGATATTTTCACCAAGCCATTGGATGAAGCAAGGTTTTGTCAACTTAGGTGTGAACTTGGTATCTTGGAGCTTGACAACATTATGTGAAACCCAGTACATATGCACACATTTTTCATCATGTCTTGTCTTGATGTAGGCATATATTTAGGGGGAGACACTCAACTCATGAGTACTCTCACCCTATGTAATTCATAAAAAGAACAAACACTCTCAAAGCTACCATGTTATTCTAACTATGGTGCTTTCAATGATGGAATAGTGATTATGCACCCAAAGTTCAAATTCTTTTGGTGCCATGTCACACATACTCACACATGGTGGCTTCAGCCACCACTCTTGTCGTTCGAACATTGTCTGAGCGGTGTGTTTTATTTTTGGTTGGCATAGGATACTCACTGCTTAACATTGTGTCTTTGCATCTTACTACGTACTGATCATCACCTCACTATCATTGTCATTAGCACCAATAATAACACCTTATCCTTCTCAAAAATTCCTAAGTGCTTCCGGTCGTCCGATAGGTACCGGACATCCGTAAAATCCCTTCTGTTGTCCTCATATCGGTCGTCCGGTGAGACCGGACTTCCGTTAATTTCAGCCATGTCTCTTCGCGTCGGACGTCCAATTTTTCTGGTCGTCCGCTCCCTGGCTTCTGGCAGTTCCCCTCTCAGGCACCGAACGTCCGTTAATCACTGGTCATCCGGTCATTTTCTGGCCCGCATATATAAGGCGGGGTGTGTTTAGAGCAGTTCCTAAACCTAAATCACCCGTTCCCCTTTCTCTTCTCCGCTCTTCTCCACTGTCGCCAATCCCCGTCCTCGCTGCGGTCGTGCGCCGGCCGAGGCTCTCGTCGTCTCAGCGCGAGCTGGGTCGTCCCGGTCGCCGTCACGCCTCCGGCGCCGCCCCGTGGATCTCCTTCCCCGTCTCGTTCGTCCTCCTGAGGTAGCAACTCCTTTTCTTCTCCTCTCATCAATCGAACTCCTCTTTGATCTATGGAGGTGGATAGTTGATTTGGGACCCCCTCCTCCTCTAGGTCGAGATGCCAAGGACTAAGCACTCTGCTCACAAGCAAGTCACCGGTGGGCCATCTCGTCTGTCCCGCAGTGGTGGTTACGATGATTCACAAGAGTAGGAGCGTCCTCAAAAGAGTGCCGCCAAGCCTCGCGGTTCCTCTAGCGACTCCTCAACGGAGGAATCCGACTACGAGGATAAATTGGAAGATATTGAGCGGGCCGAGTATGTTGCGGTTCGCACCACTGCACCCAAGTCGGGGACTCGTCGGTCCACCTTCAAGGCTCCTCCTCCTTCGGTGCAACCTCAAGGTGATGCCCGTCGCATCTCTCTTGAACCTCCACTTCCTCTTGTCCGCAACATTAAAAGGTTCAATGAGGTTCCCATTGCTTCCTATCTTAAGCTTCATCGTGATGTTGACCAATTTTCTGTTGCTGGCGACTCCAAAGACTCTCGCTTTCACACTAATGTCCATGCAGACATTTTTACCACTGTCATCATTCCTAAGGGTCTGTCTCTGCATGTGTGCGTTGACTTAGAGCACATTCGTGCTCATCCCGTGAAATATCTGGGGGCTGTTGAGCTCATCGAGTCGTCTAATCTTGCTGCTCCATTTGCATTTCAGCATGATTTTAACCAAGCCACCATTCATCAATTCTATGCCACATGTTTCTTTGGTCCAAATAACACTGTCACTTGGATGACCTCCGACACCGTGCTCACGACCTCTTATTCTCAATTTGTTGCTGCCCTTGGTTTTCCTGACACTGGTTTCAAAATTCATAGGGATGACCCCAACCATAGGCCCACGGGCATTGAGGTTTGTATGGATCTTCTCAAACCCATAGACGAAATGACTAATGAGGAGAAACAGAAGGGTCTGAACCAAGTCTCCATTTGGCGCTCTCCTTTCTACATTATACTTCAGTGTGTCATTCGCACCACTTATCCCAAAATGGGTGACAAAGGCTCTAGCAATAGCTACTGCATCGATCTCATGCATCGCCTCTACGCGTCTCCCAAAGGGAAGATCAATGTCCCTCATTTTCTGTGGCATGAGATCCGTCTCGCTTGTCTTCAGCACAAGCGGGCCTTTCCTCATGCCCCCTTTCTTCAGGCATTCATTGAGAGTGTAGCTTCGTTTCCCATTGTCCGCACTCACTTGCATGAGCTGTGGCTCATTCCCGCACACATGGCAGATGATTGGATCCCCAAGGACTCTTCTGCTACTGCTCGTAGAACTGCTGCTAGCGTTCCTCCTACTGCTCGTTCTACTCCTTCTGGATCTGCATCCTTTGGGCGCATTGCTCGCTTTCTTAGGAAGGCTCACTCTACCATGATGAAGGTTTTTACATTTCACTGCTCCCAAAATCATGATTTTGTCACTCGCATGGTCACTTCCAAGAATGCTCTGAAGGCTCGTCTGAGAGACTCTGGAGTTTTCGATGTGAGTGATGATGAACGTCTTCCTGATGAACCACCTTCTGACTTTGGCTTTCCTTCGGGTCCTGAGTAGGCTGGTGGCAGTGGTGCTCATGATGATGATGATGATGGTGATGCTATTTGATGATGTTATGACCCCTTTTGGGTATTTGATGCTAAGGGGGAGTAGGCACTTATCTATGTAATGCAATGATATTAGCTTGTATCGAACCAATGTTATGTTGATTATCGCTTTAGGTATTATGCTATGAGTGATGAACCGTTATGGGAGCCTATTATGGTTGTATGTTATCTTGTTTATGTGATTTGGTTGTGTTGGTTTCATATTGAGTGGGAGCTCTCTTCATACATATCTTATTTAGCACATGTTTAGGGGGAGCTCCACAACAAATCTTTTCGATATTCAAAGTTTTTTTTATATTGTGAAGTGCATGTATGTTGTCATCAACTATCAAAAAGGGGAGATTGAAAGTGCAATCATGCCCTTAATCTTATTTTGATGTTGACGACAACATGCATTTTGGGACTAATCATGTTTATCAGCTATATCTCAGTGATTATGTCTCAAGGGTCGTGTGTGGATCATGATGATATATATATATATATATATATATATATATATATATATATATATATATATATATATATATATATATATATATATAGAGAGAGAGAGAGAGAGAGAGAGAGACACACATCACTCAAGAGCGGAGATACAAGACAAAAGCTTTGGCTCTTTTTCGGTTTGTTCTTGAGTATAGGGATCCCGCACTATTAAGAGGGGGTCATTGGATTTCGTGAAAGACTTGCTCAAAACCCACAAAATATCCTCTCACATCATCTCTAATTCTTCCTCTACCTTGTGCACAAAAACTGGTGTGATTCTGAGCTAGTGGGTTCAGCTATCACCGGATGTCCGAAATTCTATGGACGTCCGACCTCTCACAGCCAACCGGGCATCCGGCTCTCTCCAGATGTCCGGTGCATCTTCACCGAAAAGAAAATAGCGGAAATCTGGTCTCATCGGACGACCGGCCATCGGACGACCGTTCTTCTCCGGATATCTGGTACTACCCCAACAGAATAGATATTAGCGGATTTCCGACCTCACCGGACGTCCGGTCGCTGGACGGCCGGCGCCTTCCGGACGTCCGCTAGCTGTGTGCCTCATGCTTCTCATGTGGCCTGGTAGGATTCCCAGTGACCGGACGACCGGCGGTCCGGCCGGACGTCCGGTCCAATTTGGGCCACCAGACATCCGATACTCACCAGACGTCCGACAACTCCTGTGCACTAAGTGGCTTAACTGTTAGTTTTATGCTACTACTATATATAGCCTCCTCTCTCCCGCGGGATAAGGTGGACCATCCACTTTGAGCTTTCAATGAACACATATCACTCCCTCTCTTGATCCCCTACACTAAATCCTAGATCCCCAAGGGATTTGGGAACATTTGTGAGAAGTTCTCCAATCAAGTTATAGATCCACTCCTTCCCCTTCTTCTCACCAAAGGAATTCGTGATTTGATCAAGTCTTGAGCTTTTCCCCATCGTTCTTGTTACTCTTGGAGGTTGGAGACTCCTAGGCGGTAGGAGTCTTTCTAAGAGGAATCGACCATTGTGATTACCCTCGGAAAAGTTTGTGAGGGTTTGGAGACCACCCCAAGGTCTACCACTAGTGGTTGAGAAACGCCTTCCTGGTGTTGTCTCAAAGGGAGAATAGGGTGAGCCTTCGTGGCGTTGGTGTGCCTTCGTGGTAACATCCACCTCTCTAACGGTGACTAGCTTCCCTCCAAGGAAGTGAACATCGACATACATCCTCGTCTCCGGGAGTTGCGATTATCCCTAACCCTAACTCTCTACTTGTGGTTACTTGTCTCCTAGCTCTTACTTATATCATATTGTACTTGCTTACTCACTTACTTGTTTATCTTGCTTAGCACTTAGCATCATACTTGCAATTGTTAGGCTCACTTTCATATTCCGCATTATTGCCTAAAATTGCTAAGTAATAATTAAAATTTGTAATTGTACCTATTCACCCCCCTCTAGGTCTATCTCGATCCTGTGGGCAAGAGGGTTGCCAATCCCCTTGAACTCGTTACTTGCAAGGATTAATTCTGATAACGATAGATAGATAAAAAGAAAAGTAAAACAAAGATAAATAAATTGTAGCAAAATATTTTTGGTTTTAATAATATTATAAAAGTAGACCTGGGGGCCTTAGGTTTCATTAGAGGCTTATCTCTCGAACACATAGCATACGGAGGGTAAACAAATTACTATTGGGCGATTGATAGGAAAGCACATAGTTACAACGTTATTCATGGCAATGATCACACATATAGCCATCACGTCGATGGCAAAGTAGACCAACTCCTGCCTGCATCTACTACTATTACTCCACCAATCGACCACTATCAGCATGCATCTATGGTTTTAAGTTCATAACAAGCAGAGTAACGCTTTAAGCAAGATGACATGATGTAGACAAACTAAACGCAAGCAATATGATTAAACCACGTCATTTTATCCTTAATGACAATAATGCAATACATGCCTCGCTACCCCTTCTGTCACTGGGTTAGGACACCGCAAGATTGAACCCATTACAAAGCACATCTCCCACTCAAGATAAATCAATATAGTAGGCCAAACCAAACGAATAGATGGGAGAGAAATACAAAGCTACCATACTCATTGACGGTGTCCCAGACTAGGGGGTACTAACCTAGTCGGCCCATGGTCCTTGGGCCGAGCCAGTGGGCCCTCATTCCCCTCGAGGTGGACTCCGGAAGCTACACGCTGGGATGTGATCAGGACTACATCTGCCGAAGATTTGACGTATACTACAAGACTTCTCCTACCGCTTCCACGCCTAGATACCGACCATGTAACCCTAGGTGCCCTACCTGGCATGTATATAAGCCAAGGGTTTTATCCCATAGAGGGGACTTCAACATAGTTGCATTCACCTAGCCCTAGGGTTAGAACACAACTTACGATCTCGAGGTAGATCCTGCTTGTACTCGATACATCTACGTCAATATAAGCAAGAGCAAGACGTAGGGTTTTACCTCCATCAAGAGGGCCCGAACCTAGGTAAATATCGTCTCCCCTGTTCATGTTACCATCTGTTCGAGATCCACAGCTCGGGACCCCCTACCCCGAGGTCTGCCGGTTTTTACACCGACAATCATGCATAATAAAGTTCAGAAAAGACTCAATTACTTTCAATGAATAATCTAATCATAAACCTATAATTCATCGGATCCCAACAAACACACCGTAAAAACAAGATTACATCGGATAGAACCCAAGAAGATCAAGGAGAACAATGTATTGAAGATCAAAGAGAGAGAAGAAGCCACCTAGCTACTAGCTATGGACCTGTAGGTCTGTGGTAAACTGCTCACGCGGCATCGGAAGGCATCAAGGATGATGCAGAAGCCCTCCGTGATCGATTCCCTCTCTCGAAGAGTACCGAAAAAGACCTTCAGATGGGATCGCGGAAGAACAAAAGCTTGTGGTGGCGGAAAAAGTGTTTCGGGTGTCTCTTTGGGGGTTTCCTAATATTTTAGTATTTATAGAAGTGGAGTTAGGTCTAGTAGAGCCACATGGAGCCCACAAGGTAACAGGGCGCGACCACGCCCCTAGGCGCGCCCTGTTGCCTTGTCGTATCCTAGTTTGTCCTCTGATCTCCTCCCGAAGCTTCTAGGGTCTCTTATGTCCAAAAATATTGTCAAAAGGTTTTGCAGCATTTGGATTCTGTTTCGTACTAAATTTCTGGAAAACTAAAAACAAGCAGAAAACAACAATTGTCACTAGGCACTGGATTAATAGGTTAGTTCCCAAAAATGATATAAAATAGCATAAAATGCATATAAAATATCCTAGATTGATAATATAATAGCATGAAACAATCAAAAATTATAGATATGTTGGAGACGTATCAGCGAGGAATTAGGGAGACGACCGAGGTGAGGTTGGCATGGTAGGCGAGATTGACGGGGGACGACGGAGGAGTGCCTGGTACTGGATGATAGTGAGGCTACCGAGTTCCTAGCGCTGGCTCTCGCAGCTAGTGGGGAGAGGCATTGGCTGAGAGAGCGTGATGGTGAGGTAAGGTGCGAGGGTGCCATGTTGTTGCATAGACCATCCCATGAAATCCATGTCGGTGGTTGCTGACTCCCATATCCAACGTGAGAGGCGTAGTGAAGTGGGAGATGCTAGGGGCATGCGGTGCTCTGCTGCCATGGGGAGAGGCGGGGCGTCCTTCGAAGGCCACATGAGAGTCGACACTTCTGATCTGTAGGGAGGGTGGATCTGAACTGGGAGGAGGAAGAAGAGAAAGAGACATGGCCGCGCCAGATCGAGGCAAGAGGATAAAGCGGTGGGGTGGGACCAATGCAGTTGTTGGAGTCCACGAGAAACTCTAGTCTAGTCTAAACACACACTCAAAACATCTACGACTGGATTTAGCAAACCCACCCCCCAATAAATGTCTGCGAACACACACGGTCAGTGTCCGGGCATGTCCTTTTTGAACCCCTATTTGTCCACCCATGCAGCCATACTCCTCATTTTATCCATGATATGTCTGGTCACTTGCATGTGATTGGTGAAGATAGACAGAAAGAAAAGAAAAAATAAAGAAAGAGAAAACGTGGTTTGGGGTGGGCTGGGTCCTATGTGCCCACTTACCGAGCGCGTTCGGGCGTGTCTACGAGTCCTCATACCCTTCCTATAGTTGGTCTCAATATGAGGGTTCGAGCACAGCTGAGATGTATAGGGATGATATGAGGGGTATGGTTGTGTCATATTTTCCTTCTCTCTCTTGGTCGGTCACTGACCGGCATCTGCTTATGTTTGAGGAGAATTTGAGGAAGCCGGTTGTATATGGTCTTACGAAACAAGGAGTGAACGTTGTTTCAAAAAAATTGAAGAGCCCAAGATTACAAACGCATGGGAGGCATCTGTCGGATCTCGGGTTCCGGCAAAACCCTTAAGGTTCGAACTCTGGGGTGCGCGCGAAGTTCTTTCCCTCCTACCGATCCACGTCCTAGCTCGATAAGATCTCACGGATAAACTCGACGAACTCGCAACACAGAAAGACACGAGATTTATATTGGTTCGGGCCACCGATGTGGTGTAATACCCTACTCCAGTGTGTGGTGGTGGATTGCCTCTTGGGCTGATGATGAACAGTACAAGGGGAAGAACAGCCTCCTGAGGTTGAGGTGTTCTTGTGCTTGGTGAGCTTGTGCGGTGAGAGCGTGACTTGACCTCTCTTCTCTACTGTGGTGGCTAGCTCTACTTATATAGGCCCTAGTTCTCTCTCCCAAATATTGAGCGGGAAGGGAGCCAACAACGGCGGGTGAATTTGAAAGGGGACAACTAGTACAAGCTATCCTGACAAAAGCGGTCTTCACCTGCAAAAGGCTCTGGTGATGACGCCGTCTTGGGCTCCATGGTGACCTCCGTCTTGCCGTCCTGCTGGTCTTGGTCTCGTTGCACCGATATGGAAACCTTTGCTTGACGCATTGGTACTCCGCGCCTGCGCCTGCTTCCTTAGCACCAAAGAGGAAACAAGGACGCTGCACGCCCTGGCGCCTGCCTGGTGTCGACCGTCATGGCTCACGTCACGAGAGCCTCGTGAGGTTTGCCCCGCCTTGATATCTCTGCTCCTCATGAGCCTGCCTGGCTAGGCCGCTCCTGAGGAGGTCTTGCGTCGTCCGCCTCGCGAGGCTTGGCCCCTCGTGGAGGTCTTGATTGCCTTGTCGATGAAGGTGGGCCGTACGGCCCGCTAGCTTAGCCACGTCGTGGGCCGCAGGCAGGCAAGTCTGGGGACCCCCGTTCCCAGAACGCCGACAGAGCCCGGGGCCAAAGCGCGCTTCGGGCTTGGCCGAGGCGAAGCCAAGGGGCTGGCTGAGCGCGTCTGGGCCCAAAGCACTGCGGCCTTGCTGACGCGTGGCGGTTGATTGGCGGGCGATCCGCTTCCCCACGCTGCCTTAGAACCCGCTCGTCGCGCGGCCCCGTGATCTACAGTTATTCCTTCGTCGTCTCGCGCTTTGCTTCCCCAATCTCTACTTCTCGAGACTCGCTTTCTCTTCTCAATCGACCAGCCCTCGCCTTGCTGCCATGGCACCGAAGCAAGCGCGACAAGGGAAAAGCCCTGTCTCGCTTAAGCGCGCCTCCGGCCGCTGAGCCGGGCGCCTGGGCCGATCCCGGTGCTCAACGACGAGGCCATGGACAAGCAAAGGCCCAATGCTTGCTTCCAGCTTCAACGAGTGGGGAGAGACGGTGGCTTGGCCCGCGTCTCGCACTCGCATGGCTCGGGCAGCCACTGAAGTCCCAATCTTCATAGATGCCCTCTGGGCTGGCCTGATTCCACCCTTCTCCGCCTTCTTTAATGCGGTGCTCGAGCATGATCAGATCCACATGCTGCATCTTGACCCTCAATCGGTGACTCTTCTTGCTGTCTTCGCCTTTGTGTGCGAAGCCATGGTGGGTATCGCTCCTTCGGTGGCCCTCCTCCGCCATTTCTTCTCACTACACCTGGCTGACCCTCAGCAGTGCTCGGGGTGCGTGAGCTTCCAGGCCATGGCCACGACGGCAGGTGCGGGGATTGACTTTGAGCTCCCTCCATCCAGGAGCGAGTTCCGGACACGATGGGTGTTCATCGACGCCAGTGTGCTCAGCCCTCTACTCCATGCCCCGGTGGGTCCTGCTGTTTCAAACTCCGGTTGGGGCCATCAGAAGCTCACGAGCCCCCGCCTCGCTCCCGTCTGGGCCAGGCTGAGGAGGTTGAAGGACCGCGGTGTGACTGCGCCTATGGTGGTGAAGGGGTTCGTCAAGCGTCGAGTCGCTCCGCTTCAGCGCCATTCCCGCCCGATGTGGGCCTTGCTCAGCAATGAGGACCACATGAGGTTTCAAGAGGAAGGGCTTCCTCTTAAGACGCGGGTCATAGTGCTTATGGTCCTGACGGGAACCCCTCTGCCAGACGACATGCCCAGGAAGAGTTGTTTGTTGTATCGTTGCGAGAACAAGGATGAGTTTTCTGCGAGCATGCCCTCCTTTGATGAGTGGGGCCTGCGCCCGATCGGCCTGGTGGGGCCCCGTGAGAATCCTATCGACGTGGTCCCGCTCCTCGTCACCGGTGTCGAGCCCGCCCCGAGTGAGGGTGCAGGAGGACGAGCTCCGACGGAGGCCGACGGCCCCAACGCTGAAGAGCACATGTCGCGCGGAGATCCGGGAGTGTCGTCCTCGGGGGCTCGCGATCCATCCCCTGGGGTGTCGGACACTGGGGCGACGCAACATGCAGTTCCCAAGGTCAAAGCCCCCGAAGCCTCGGGAGGTCGAGCAGACGGCGCCGATCACTCGCCGCAGCCAGCACCCAAGTTGTCTCTCAAGCTCTTCTTCGCCCCGCCTCACCGCCGCCACGCCCAGCGCCAGTCGGTCGACTGCGTGGACTTCGAGGAGCTCCGCAAGAGGAAAGGATCCCCGAGCAGCGACAACATCTTCGGGCCGTTGAAGCGGCAAAAGTACTTGGCTATCGACGAGTAAGTACTGCACCTTGTGATTTCTTGATTGCCGATTTCCTTCCTGACGTTAGTTCTTCAGGACCCCTTCTGCCAGGGCCATTGGGTCCCTCGTGAAGCAATCCTCGCCTTTCGCGGCACCCCCGCTGGCCTTGTGCACCCCGAGCCTGTACGCCGCGCCCAGAACTGGGTCGGCAAAGGGGGTGTGCTCACCTTCAGGGAGCCTTGGATCTGTGGCCTCGCTGCCCTTCCTGCACGGTCTGGCTTGGAACCTGGCGGGCGTTCCCCGATCTCCTCCTCTGGTGATGGACAGCAACTGGTTGACTTCGTCCTTCAGCTCCTCCTCAAGCAGCGGGCCGCGTCCGGCTGGAGCTTCTCGCGAGGTCAGGCCGGCGCCTGGTGCGACACCAGCCCCCTGCCGAGAGGCGGTGCGCCACTTGATGTCCCGCCCGCAGCCCCCGAGGTGGAGAACGAGGTGGGCCGTGCTTTCGAGTCCGAGCGCAGGAGAAGCGGCGTTCGCCATGAGCTCTTCCAAGAGGCGATGGGCGCGATGAGCCGACTCAGTGAAGAACTTGCGAGCGTCGACTCGCGCCTTGAGGCTAAAGGTCTGCGGCTGGTGGAGGAACGGCATAAGCTGAGGGTGGCCATCAACCTTGGCCGCTATCGGCGTGATCTTGACAATGCGAAGGCCGAGGCATCCCTCAAGGTCTCCTGTGAAGCTTGCTCTCGAGCCTTGGAGGAGGCTCGCAAGGCTGACCGCCGTCGCGAGGCTGCGGAGAAACGCGCGTGGGAGCTCCAGGCCTGGAGTGCGTCCCTCGAGCAGCAGGTGGATGCGCGCAGAGCCGCCCTTGCGTCGCTGAGGGGGACGTCCGCTGAGGAAGAGGAGGTCCGGAGGCGTGAGGAAGCGCTGGCTCTGGAAGCCGTGGAGCGCAGTCTTGAGCTCGAGCAACTGGAGATGAGGGAGCGTCAAGTTGCTCAGGCGGAAGATGCCGTCGGGGCTCGCGAGGCCAGGGTCCAAGAGGAAGTCGACCGCCGGGTGGCCGAGGTTCGTGCAGACCTGGAGGGTAGGTATGACTTGAAGTTGAAGCTCGCAGGAATGGAGGATGCGGGCAGGGCCGCTGCCCTCAGGCCCAGGTTGGACGAGGCGGAGAGGCATGGGGAGGCCATGGCTGCCGCCCTGGTCACGGTGCAGGCGGACTTGGCCTCTGCCCGCGCCGAGCTGCTTTCTCTTCGAAAACGGGTTGATGACGTCGAGGCCGTCGCGCGGCAAAACATGGAGGAAGTGCTCCAACGGCGGACGTTGGAGCGCGAGCACACCCCCATGCTTCAGGATCTCCGGAACAGGGCTAATACCGTCCTGGGCTACATCTGCGACGAGAATGCACCGCCTCCTCACTCAAATGACTATGCCAGCCACCTGACCTTCTTCACCGATGTGGTGACGCGCCTGGAAGCCCGGTCTGATAGGGCTCGCTGGCTCGTGGAGGAGAGAAGCCGGGGCCTGCTCGGCCGCGCGTTCTCTCGCGTCTTTAGCCACCTCATGAACACCTTTCCTGACTTCGACTTTGACGCCGCCATTGCCCCCGTGCCGCAGGCCGTCCGGGGTGACCTAGCGCGGTGGGTGGAGGACAACGTGGATGCGCTGGTCAGAGCCTTCTCTTCTGACGATGACGCGGTGGTGGTCGTTGCAGACGAAGGCGATGTGGTTGAAAATGGCGATGAAGGCGTCGCCGAAGACGGCGACGGTGCCGGTGAAGACGAAGATGATGCGAGTGACACGTCCGAGGGCGATGCAGCAAGTGACATATCTGGCTGATCCCATGTCCTCCTGTCGTTGCATCCTGCATGCAAAAACTCGGGCGCGGCCCTTGAAAAACTTGTAAGAGCATTTTGAGAGGGGGAGCCCCTCATGTAAGCAAGTTGTAGCCTTTACTTTTCTACGTGGTATTGAGTATGTGCCTTCGCGAACTCGTAAGTCCAGGGGTGAGTTTCCCGTCATGGGTTACCTTAGTCGATTGCCTGCCTCGAAAGGTGGTCGTGAGGCGACGAGTTTCTGAGAACTCATGCGAGCTTGTCGACCCGTCGGGAGGGCCCCGCAAGAGGCAAGCACCGCTTGCAGCGTTAAGCGGCTGCGCCGGCACGCGTCGGCGCTTATGATCCGCTCATGAGGATCGTGAGGGGAAGGTGACGGACATGAGTCCCAGGCAGAACGAAATCCAGAAAGCAAGAAATTGCTTGAACGAGAAAAGGCACCCCCCTGCGTGCACCGATAAAAACTCGACTTCGACTTAAATCCAGATCCAGAAGGCAAGGCTACAGAAAAATAGAACCAAAACCAAAGGCCGCGTCCGGCGCCTATTCTAGTCTTCTGGTCTTCAAGTCTTCTCACCAGTGCGGAGCTAAGTGCTGCCACTAGGCGTGGGAGGGAGCCCGTGGCCCGAGGCCGCACCATCGAGACTCCGGGCGGTACAGCCCCAACTCATTATTACGTGAGAGTGTCACGGGTGGGGAGCTTCACAGGCACTGGTCCTTCTTCACAGGTATCGCCTTGCTTCATATCGCCAGACGAGGGCCCCGCCTTGTGCCACCCTCGACCACCTTTGAGTCGACCAGCAACCCGGATGACACAAAGGGGGGAAAGAGGACGCCAACAGTGCCCTCGGCGACCACGGGTCCTCTGCCGGGGGAAGGGTCGTCGAGGCCTCCCGGCAGAGGGCCTACCTCCGGGTGTTGCATGGCTTCGCGCCACGTGGGGAGGGGCCTTGCTCATGGCTCCCTCCTGGTTGCCCCCAGCGTGCTTCCCTTGTTGGAAGGGATGCTGTTGTGCCAGGGTCATCGATCGATGCTGCGACCTGATTGACTTGCAGCCCACGGTTACCGTAAGCCTGCTCCTGAGAGATTAGTGGTACCCTGTAGTTGTCTTTGATGGGGCGATCGTCGTGGTTCTCCATTGGTTCCTGGAAGGCTTCGACTCCTGCGCCCCTTCTTCCCAACCTTCTCCAACGAATGAGCGGGGTCGCCCTCCGCGTGCATTTGGTCCATCATGCGGGTATGAGGCTCGGGGCCGTTCGCCCAACACCTCACCGTAGTGCCCCACACTCCATGTTGCTCGCCCAGCGGGCGCCCCGAGGACGATGAGCGCGACATCTCGCCGACCATGGGGCGATGCGTTGTGCCTGTGCTTATTGCGGGCGGCATGGGGCGGAGGAGCTCGGCGCCGCCGGGCCAGCTGGTGTTGACGAAGCCCCCAGGCACTCCCGATGGCGCGTGGTTGCGGCGAGGCCTGCCATGAGGCCCCGCAACGGCCTGAGAAGGGAGCCGATAGAAGAAGGGCGGTGCTCTCGCCGCCAAGCTCCAAAGAGCTTCGGGCGACGCGCTCCAGCAGCGCATCCCGGCCGCTCTCCAACAGCCGGCACCACAGCAGCTCTCTTGCCACTGTGAGTGTTGCCCGCATGTTTGCCTGCTCCAGCCGCGAGTGCGGCACCGTCGCCGCGGCGTGGCTTGCTGCCCTTGCAGCGGCTCGTACTTGTCGTGGAGTGAGGGTGGATGACGCCTGGCCGCGCCGCCCACGCCCCGCAGCGTTGGACAGCGCTCGCACCGCCTGGAGCGCGGGGTCGAGATCTTCATGGGCAGGCGTCGTCGCCCGGGCTGGCCAGGCTGCCCAGCGGTCAGAGTCAGCTCTTGGTTTGCTGAACATCTTGGCCGTGGAGCGTCGGTAAGTCGATTGGCAGGGAAGAAACTCCGGCGCACCCCTACCTGGCGCGCCAAATGTCGGATCTCGGGTTCCGGCAAAACCCTTAAGGTTCGAACTCTGGGGTGCGCGCGAAGTTCTTTCCCTCCTACCAATCCATGCCCTAGCTCGATAAGATCTCACGGATGAACTCGACGAACTCACAACACAGAAAGACACGAGATTTATACTGGTTCGGGCCACCGATGTGGTGTAATACCCTACTCTAGTGTGTGGTTGTGGATTGCCTCTTGGGCTGATGATGAACAGTACAAGGGGAAGAACAGCCTCCTGAGGTTGAGGTGTTCTTGTGCTTGGTGAGCTTGTGCGGTGAGAGCGTGACTTGATCTCTCTTCTTTACTGTGGTGGCTAGCTCTACTTATATAGGCCCTGGTCCTCTCCCCAAATATTGAGCAGGAAGGGAGCCAACAACGGCGGGCGAATTTGAAAGGGGACAGCTAGTACAAGCTATCCCGACAAAGCGGTCTTCGCCGCAAAGGCTCGTGATGACGCTGCCTTGGGATCTGTTGATTTCGGGTTCCGCAGACCCTTGAGGTTCGAACTCGGGTGCGACGGAGATCTTTCCCTACCAGCTCACGCGCTAATGGTTCGCAAAGGATCTAAACTAGGAACGATGAACAGACAAGAGACACAAGATTTATATCGTTCGGGCCATCATGTTGTGGTGTAATACCCTACCCAAAGGCGTGGTGTAGTGGATTGCCTCTAGGCGATGAAGAATAGTATTAAAGGAAGAACAGCCTCGCGAGGGGCTGTTCTTGAGCTGGTGCGATGGACTGCTTGGGTGAGTCCAGCCGCTTCTCTCTCTCTCTCTCTCGTAGGTTCAATTTCTTCCTCCTCTCGTGGTGGCTAGTCCTATTTATAGAGGGAGGCCTTGGGCCTCTTCCCAAATAATGAGCGGAAGGGTGCCAACAATTGGCCGCTTTGAAGGGGAACATCTAGTACACTTATCCCGACTAAAGTTGGTCTTCACCGCCAAAGGCTCGACGGTGACGCCTGCTGGGCTCCACGATGACCTCCATCCCGCCGCCTGCTGGTCTTGGTCTTGTTGCAATCAAGCGGTAACCTTTGCCTCGATGCCTTGGCATGTGCTTGCCTCCTTTGCCTAAAGGGGAAACAAGGATCATCACAAGCAGGCTGGCGCTCACTGGCGCCTCACCGATCTCGATCGTCATGGCTTGCGCCATGGGGCACCTCGTGAGGTACCCCGCCTTGATCTCTCCGCTTCCTTGTGAGCCCGCCTCGACGAGGCTGCCCCGAGGAAGGTTCCTGCCGTCCGCCTCATGAGGCTTGGCCCTCGCGAGGGTCTTGAGCTTGAGCCGATGAAGCTAGCCGCCACTGGGCCCCCACTTGAGCCACGCCACAGGCCGCACGCAGTAAGTCTGGGACCCCCATTCCTGAACGCCGACAGAGCCTCCGGGCCCAAGGCGCCCGGACTTGGCTTAGCAGAGAAATGAAGGGCAAGTGAGCGCCAGGGGCCCCAACAGCTCATGACCTCGGGCGCCAGGTGGCGATTGATTTGTCGTGGGCTCCGCTTCCCCACGACGCCTCGCAGAACTGGCCCTTCCGACAAAAAGGAGGCCCGGCCAGACTTGGTGCTCGCTTTGCTCGCCTTGCTCCAGATCCCCTTCTCGCGCTTCTCCTCCTTGCTTCCAAATCCTCCAGATCTATCTCAATCCTTCCATCCCGCAAGCCATGGTGCCTCGCAAGACCCTGCCCGAGGCCCGGTACCTCCCGGCTCGATCCTCCGACTATGCTCGGAGAAGAATCTCGTGCCCCAGCGCCGGAGGAGCGGTGGCGCAGGCAATGAGGGAGCGATCTGCTCAAGGCCGGCTCTGATCAGCCTGAAGGCAAGGGAGCACCTTCTACCCGCTCTTTGTGAGCGCCATCATCGCCGGTCCTGGTCCCTCCTTTTCCGAAGTTCTTCTTTGTTGTTCTCCGCCAATACAACTTGTAAGCTCTGATCTCCACCCCAACTCGTTCTTCTCATGGCGATTTTCGCTTACTATTGTGAGGCTCATGTTGGGGTAAAGCCCTGTGGCTTTGCTGCGCCATTACTTTTACCTTCGGTCTCTCGTGGCCCTATTACTGCATGTGCGAAGCTTTATCGCATATTCTAGCTCCAACTCCATCTCCAAGCCCGGAAGAGGATCGAAAGCTTCAGAGCAAGTGGGTCTCGTGGATGCTCCAAGATCCACCTCGATTACGCCTGGCCGGGCAGCCTAAGACCATTGTTACGTGGTCTCGCTGAGCTCGCGGGACTGCATTTAAGATGGTGTCAAGAGGATTGACGCGGACCGAGGCCGTGCAGCTTGGGGCGGCGGCTGACCGGGCCACGCCTCCCGAGGGAGTTCCCTGAACACTGGTGGCCCCACTCAGAGCATTCGGCCTGCCAGGAGGCTTGGGAGGCAGGTGATGCCCTTCGCCTGAGCCGAGGCCCTCTCGACAAAGATCTGGCCGCCGCTCTCCATTCCTTGGTCGGGGAGACGGGCGAGGCCGAGGGCGCCTGGCCCCTATTCCTTCACGACGACCGGGAGCAAGTGGTGAACGCCATGCCCACCTTCAATGGTGAGGGGTTGGTGCTCACTGGGCTCCCGAGGATCGGGCGATGTTGGCGATGAGAACGCTTTCTCCAAAGAACTCCAAAGGGAGTGGGGAGGAAGAAGAGGAGGTGGAGGAAGAAGGTTCGACTTGAGGCGATCGGGCGAGGAGTCGGGGATTCTTCCTCGGCGAGGTCCCACGCCTCTTCGCTTCCATGCAGGACGATGACGAGGCCGGTGCAGGCAGGAGGGGAGGATTCTCCTGGTTCTGTGGAAGGGCAGGTCGGGCTGGTTCTCCTGTGGTCCGCTCTGCCTGTGGTGGTTCGAGGCAAGCTCCGCCTTCTCGACGCGCTTCATCGCCGGCCTCCCAAGGCTGACCCTAGCTGCAGGCTTCAGCTTCAAGTTCGGCCGAGGCTGCTTGAGTCCGTGGACGACGCACACCAAGTGTTCGATCCGTGTTTTGCTTTGCTTCGCCACCGAGGCTTGACGCCCGTATTCTCTTGGCCAGTGTCAAGACCTGCAGCAAAAGGCCGAAGGGGGCTTCGCGGTCTCGCTTGAGGCGGGTTCGCCACCGGGCTGTGGCTCCATCCGTGGGGAAAGGAGGCAGAAGCTCGCCCCCCGCCCGTCATCCTCGCGAGCTCAAGCAGGGCATCTCCGCGGTGAGTCAGCCTCTGGGTTCACTGACTGAGGTGCCCGCGCTTGACGTTGCCGCTAAGGTGCCCAAGGCCCAGGGGGCTCCTCCTTCCCAAGCCGTGATCACGCTGCCGCCTTCTACACCTGCTCTACCAGCTCCAGGTCCCTTCGATCCTCGGCCATCTCGACCAGGCTGCCAAAAATCGAGCGGCTGCAAGAGGATCTCCGAATGTCGACTTCGCTTGGTGGCGGGCGCCTAGAGCTAGCTTCGCTGGGCCCGCTCGCCGCCTCCATCCGAAGGGCGCCGAACCAAGCCACGCCGGCTCCGATGGGGAGAAAAAACGCCTTGCCAGGCCAGGCCGCCGTGGATGCTGCCTGTGGCGACGCAGGACGCCTCGAGACCGCTGTAAGGCGCTGGAGGTCGAAGCTGCAAGGCTCGCGCGACGAGCTCGCCAAGGAGGTCCAAGCGCCGCCAGAGAAGGAGAAGGAGATGGAGGCTCGGGAGGCCGCCATCGTGGACCGGGATGCCGAAGCTTGATGATCGCCGTGGCCGGTTGGAGACGCTTAGAACAACGCCGAAAGCGGAGAGGATCGAGCTAGACAGAAGGCAAAGGTCCCGGCCGAGGATCGTGGCCTTCACCAAAGTTGGAGGAGAAGGCTCGCGCCAGATTGAAGACGCCCACGATGGTGGCTTGGAGAAGTCGCTGCTCGGTGCGTAGGACGGCCCCGCCGAGCTGCTTCCTTTCTTGGTCCGCACTTGAAGATGTCGCGGACGGCCTTGGCCCCACGGTCGAGGCCGAGGCGCATGCCCTGTCTTCTCGCAACGACGCGCGTCCTCACCACGCCTACCTTCAATGACCCCAGCGCCGACCTTGACGGCCTGTTGAGCCTCGTGAGCAGCGACCTTGCTGCCATCTGCTGCCGAGGCTGTGAAAGGCCGAGCCGAGGCCCTGCTGGGAGGTTCCGCCTTCTCAAGACCTTGCTCAGGCGTGGTGCCGCCAGCCCGCTGCCCTCGGGAGGTGGAGGCGCCTGTAAAAGTGATCCCTTCAGCTTCCGCCTGCTTTAATTCCTGCAACATGCACCATGCCTCGAGAGGCGCTAGACTTGTGTTTGGCATTGTGAAACGACTTACAGCCTTGTAATATTTGCTTTGAATTCAAGATTCTTCCCTCCTACTTATGTGTGTTCTACGTCAGCAGGACGCGACCCAGCAAGATACCTCAGCCGCCGTTAGCCCCGACCGGAAACCAGGACGGGACCAAGGAGTGAGGGGCTACGTGGCAAGTTAGGCTCCTGAGTCACGATGCTCAGGAGTCCCCCATGACGCGCGGACATCAAGTAGGGACGGGAGGCATAGGAGTGGATTTGTCATTCTACGCCTTCAGGTCTGACTCAAGATACTCAGCCACCGTTAGCCCCGACCGGAGACCAGGACGGAACTAAGGAGTGAGGGGCTATGTGACCAGTTAGGCTCCTGAGTCGCGATGCTCAGGAGTCCCCCTTGACGTTCAAACGAATTTTCATACCTCAGCTCTGCACGGGGAGGCGCGCGACGACCAGGTCCGAGGGACCTGGCTGGGTGGCGACGCTCTGGCATGGCCCGGCGCAGCCCCCTGTCCAGCCCCTTATGCTGCACTCCCAAGGGAGGCGCTATGATGGCGCCTGCACACCGAGCTCGGGCTCTCGAGGTTGATACTGCTGTGAGCCGCCTCGCTTGTTTATCACCGCTGAGCATAGCGCTCAGATGTGTACGGGCATAGCCGCTCCTCAGCAGTGTCGTCGGCCAACACGGAGCATGATGTTTCCACTGGTACATGGGAGGGGGCTCCCCTCCGGGAGGATCCCTGGCGCAGTACAGCCCCGCCTCGACACGTGGCTGCACGGTAGGGCTAGGAGAGGTGTGTCCGGCACCCGTGAGCCAACAAGGACTCACGAGGCCCTACCTCGAGGCGGGTTGCGCCTGGTTCTGAGCCTTTATCAATGGTGTGTTCCTGCAGGGTGGTTAGAATGCAAATGCTCTATGTCCTCGTGTCCTGCCTCGAAGCGAAGCTCACCGCCACCTGGTATGACAGTCGCGATGTCGTGGGTCAAGGCCAGGGGGTGAGGGCTGGAGGGCCAGTAAGAGCCCATGAGTCGCGATGCTCAGGTACCCCCCTTTTAACGTGCAAGTGCTTTGCATTAGGGCGGAGAGGTCCGCGACAGCTAGTAGGCAATAATTACGTGAATCAGGTTAAGCGCGGAGGAGCAAATCCATCTAGATAGGTGCGGAGAAAGCACACGCCACTGGGTCCGGCCCGAGCAGCTTGGGGATAATGCAGCCCGAGGGGCGTCCCCAACAAGGTAAGTAAAGAACATAAGCAAAACGGATACATGCCACGGGGACGGACCCACGCGGCCTGGGAATGATGCAGCCCGAGGGGCGCTCCCGGCTGAAAACGGAACTTGGAAAGGTGTCACCGATATGGTCGGAGATGGTGGGATGTTGAGGTAGCGGATGACGCCGATGAGGAAGCCGGCTCACGAGTCCTCCGGACTGGAGCCTCGGAGGCTCCGGGGCACGGGGTTCCTCGAGAGCCATCTCCATCTCTACTGATCACAAGGCTGCTTGGCCTCTTGAGCCTCCAGAGCGCACCTCAGCAGCGCTGGTGGGCGGCAACCGCTGCTCGCAGGCCGAAGGCATGCGAACGTAGCTGTGGGTGGACTCGCAACGCCCCCACGCGTGAGGGGCCGAGGCGCCCCGAGGCGCGCCCGCTTGAGCCTCGGGTATGTCGATGCACTCGCAGCCCAAAGATCTCGCCGATGTGGGGCCACGGCGGGCAAGCGGCGACAAATGCGCATGACTCTTGCCTCTTGTAGCTCCTCGGTGTTCCTCGTGATGAACTCCTGAGGGTTTGGCCCTCCTTGCCTCATACCTTCCTGAGGGAAACGTGCCTTGAAGCACGCCTCCAAGTGGTGCCCGAGTGCCTCCCTCGTGACCCCGGCTAGGTCGGTGGCTCACCGTGAAAGAGCCCCCGAGCCCCGCCTGAGGAGGGTGCCGGGCGCGCCTTCCTATGCGACAGAGGGTGGCACCCCTTGAACGGGCGCGGGTCCTGTTGCCACGCCTCCGGAGGTGCCTTACCCACGAGGGCTTGGACCAGCGTTTTCTTCTTCTTAGGGATCGCCGGAAGTCTCCCGCCCCGTGATCTGGGTCTTGATTGCTGCGGCTTGAAGGCACGCCAAGAGAGCACATCGCATCCCTTTCCTCACAAGGCACTGTGATGACTCCTCCGCTTCTCGGAATCTTGAGGACATTGTAGCTATGGTGAGGCACCGCCATGAACTTGGCCAAAGCTGGGTACCCAAGGATGGCATTGTATGGCGGCGTAATGTGGGCGACGCCGAAGTCGATGAGCTCGGCGGTAGTTGTTGCGCTGTCCGGAAGGTGACGGAAGGCGAATTGGCCCTATCGACGGTGGAGCCATCGGTGACTCGAGAAAGGCTTGATCGGCTGAAGCTGATCGTATGGCACTTGGAGATCGTTGAATGTCTTGACAGATAGGACGTTGAGTCCTGCTCCGCCGCCGATGAGGGTCCCGTGACTTGCACGCTGTCGATGATCGGTGAGCAAAGCATGGGAGGACTCCGCCGCTGCACAAGACTTGAACTAATCCGCTGAGCTGAACGTGATAGCGCACGATGACCACCTGAGAGGGCGTGTGCCCTCAGGCTTGGGGAGGACTCCATTCACCTCGCGAGCAAACTGCTTGAAGATGCGCTGAGAGGCTGGGGCCTGAGCGCCACCTAGGATGCAAGCGATCGCACGCTGCTCCTGGAAGCCCCCAGCCCCCTCGTCCTGATGATGGTCTTCGTACCTCCTTGGCGGCTGCTTCAGAGGTGGGAGCCCTGCGTTGCCTCGAGGGCGGTCCTCGCGAGGCTGGTCCCTCCAACCTCCCCCGCGAGGCTAGTCCGGCCAGCGGTCCTCGCGAGGTCTGTCATGCCATCCTTGGCGAGGGCCACGGTCTTCCCAGCCGCCCTCGCCGCTTCCTTCCTCCTCGGCCAGAGCCTCCGATCATTGTGCTTGGGGCGCCGGGCGGATACGCCCTTCTCGCACGGCCCCGAGCTCCTGGCATTCTGGTGTTGTGGGTGTGGAGGTCGTGGTATACGCAGCATCGCCGCCTTTGGATGACTCGGGCTGATCCCTGCCTCGCTTGGTGTCTGGTTCTACCGCGAGCACGGCAGCCCCCTTGCGCTTCACATCCTTGACCTTGGGCTTCTTCTCTTCTGGATCGGCAGCCGAGAGCTCGAGGACGGAGAGGCGCCCTTCCTCAGCCCTGGCGCATTTGGTCGCCAAGTTGAACAGCTCCTGTGGATGTGCATGTGTCTTCATGCATTGCTAGCTCCTCCTTCATCTTGACGCCATGCACGCCATCGGAGAAGGCTGAGATGGTGGCCTCCTTAGTCACCTTGGGGATCTTGAGGCGGGTGTTGTTGAAGCGCCTGGATGCACTTCGCAGGTCTCTCCTGTCTGCCGCTGATGCGGCAAGATGTCGCTCACGGCCGGAGGCCGATCGCGAAAGTGCCTTGAAGTTGGCGATGAAGCGGGTGCGCATCTCGCCCCAGGAGGAGATTATGCCGGAGCTGTGTTCAGAGCCGTGTTCGGCTCCGCCCTGAGCGCCATGGGAACCAATTCGCCATGACCTTTTTGTCCCCGTTGGCAGCTTCATGCTCAGCTCGTAGAGCTGAAGGAACTCCGCGGGGTCGGGAGTGACGTCGTAGCGAGGAGGCAGGTCTGGCTTGAACTTGCCGGGCCATGCGATGCTACGTAGCTTGGCGGTGAAGGCGCGGTAGCCTGCAGTGGCCATCAGGGCTCTCTGCTGATGCGGAGCTTGCTCTTGTGGATTCCCGCGCACCGCTGCTTGGAGCAGCGCGGGGTCGACACGGTGGCGCTGGAGCGTGATCGCGGCGCTCCGATGCTGGGAGCACGCGAGCACCTTCTTGGGGACGAGGGATCTCCTGGCAACTCCTTTCTTGTTGCGTGGGCGCCGGACACGGAGGGTCTCAGCCCGGGGCCACGCGCCTTGGAGCCATGGCGCCTTCTTGGGGAGGAGGTGGCGGGGCACCTCCGGCCTCGCCTCCCTGCGGGGGTGAAGGGCGAGGCAACGAGAGGGACGCGCACGGGGAGCCTCGTGGCGCTGGACGAAGTTCGGCGACGCGGTCGAGCCACTCCTAGACGCCGCCGGCAGTGGCGGTAGCGCAGAGCTCGCTTGTCGCGATGAGCGCGGCTCGAGCCTCCATGGGAGCGCTGCGCGCGCGAGGATGAAGAACCAGCAGGGCGAAGCGAAGGAGTAGCGGTGCGGCCTTCTCGCCACCGATGGATGCAGGACGAGGCCTGCTGCTCGTTCTCGCCGGGCTGGTGGCGCGCGCAAAGCGGTGATGTGGAACGACGGGAGTGTCCGCCGACGGAGCGCCATGAGTCATGGACACGACGGAAGATCACACGCCGCCATCGGAAGAAAGATTCCGCGCACTCTACCCGGGCGCGCCAAATGTCGGATTTCGGTTCCGCACTTTGAGGTTCAACTCTGGGTGCGACGGAGATCTTTCCCTACCAGCTCACGCTAATGGTTCACAAAGGATCTAAACTAGGAACGGCGAACAGCACAAGAGACACAAGAGTTATATCGGTTCGGGCCACTGCTAGGTGTAATACCCTACCCAAAGGCGTGGTGTGGTGGATTGCCTCCCAAGATGAAGAACAAGATAAAGGAAGAACAGCCTCATGAGGGGCTGTTCTGAGCTGGTGCGATGGACTGCTTGGGTGAGTCCAGTCGCTTCTGTCTCTCTCTCTCTGGTAGGTTCAACCCCCTCTTCCCTCTCTGTGGTGGCTAGTCCTATTTATAGAGGGAGGTCCTGGGCCTCTTCCCAAATAATGAGCGGAAGGGCGCCAACAATTGGCCATTTTGAAGGGGAACATCTAGTACACTTATCCCGACTAAAGTTGGTCTTTGGCTGCCAAAGGCTCGACGGTGACGCCTGGCCCCTGGCTCCATGATGACCTCCTTCCTGCCGCCCCATCTGGTCTTGGTCTTGTTGCACCAAGCGGTAACCTTTGCTCGATGCCTTGGCCTGTGCTTGCCTCCTTTGCGCCAAAGGGGAACGAGGACATCTTGTGAGTCGGGCGCCCACCGATCTCGATCGTCATGGCTTGCCTCATGGGGCACTCGTGAGGTACCCTGCCTTGATCTCTCCGCCTCGTGGAGCCTACCACGACGAGGCTGCCCCGAGGAAGGTTCCCTGCCGTCCGCCTGCCGAGGCTTGGCCCTCGCGAGGGTCTTGAGCTTGAGTTGATGAAGTTGGGCCACTGGGCCCCACTTGAGCCACGCCGCAGCCGTCAGCGTGCAAGTCTGGGACCCCTGCTCCCAAAGACGCCGACAGGCTCCTTAGTGACCTCCGTCTTGCCATCCTGCTGGTCTTGGTCTCGTTGCACCGATATGGAAACCTTTGCTTGACGCCTTGGTACTCCGTGCCTGCGCCTGCTTCCTTAGCACCAAAGAGGAAACAAGGACGCTGCGCGCCCTGGCGCCTGCCTGGTGTCGATCGTCATGGCTCACGTCACGAGAGCCTCGTGAGGTTTGCCCCGCCTTGATATCTCCGCTCCTCGTGAGCCTGCCTGGCTAGGCCGCTCCTGAGGAGGTCTTGCATCGTCCGCCTCGCGAGGCTTGGCCCCTCGCGAAGGTCTTGATTGCCTTGTCAATGAAGGTGGGCCGTGCGGCCCGCTAGCTTAGCCACGCCATGGGCCGCAGGCAGGCAAGTCTGGGGACCCCCGTTCCCAGAACGCCGACAGCATCCTTGCTTAGGGCCTGTTCTGAAGTCCTCCAGCTTCCAACTCAAATTCCAAACTTGGAGTTGGGCCGAACGTTTTAGCTCCTAGAAGCGGAATCTGAGAAGTTGAGGCAGTCCGTAGTGCAAAAATGCGAAGCTGGGAAAGCCTAGCTCCACCAAACTGAGAAGCTGAGAGTTCAAAAAGCAATTGGTCGTCTCGGCCTTTTGTACGGAACACGTCGTTTACAAGTGATGCCGTATTTTTCTCCTCCCTAGCCATCGCGTCGCCTAACCTAGGCGACACAGGTGACAACCCTAGCCCTGCTGGTAGCAGCTCCTCCCACCAGCTCCTTCCTCCTTGTTGCCGCCAGTGGCCATCGCCAGGCAAAGACCTTGTAGTGGCGGTGGCAGCAGGGTCTTCCTTCCCGCGGGGTGCTCGATCTATGACGGGTCTCTGCTGTGCTCGCTCAGAGGTGCGATGTCCATGGGCACTCGGCGGCGACCTCAGGTGGCTCAGGGTTGGTGTGTGGCGCACGTGTTCATTGGATCCATGGTGCATGCTGGTGAGGGCACATGCGCGCAGCTGGGAAGGGGCGCGCAGCGAGGATGCAGGCGTGCAACTATGCAAGAGGCGCAAATGGGGGCACACAAGGGGCCGATCAGCGTGGTCCTGCACCGGGCGGTCGTGCGCCGGGCAAGGTGCATACGCGTTTCGTGGTGCTATCGTGGATCTGGCATGACGCGGGTGCGTAGAGGGTCTGGCTGGCTATGTCGGCGTGGCTCAGAGGCCACGACAACGTACAGGAGCAGTTTCATGGTCCATGTGTGGCTGATCTAGTCTCTAGTGGCCACGATGTTGCCCGTGGTGCGCGACTGATTCTTGGGTGCGCCCGGGAGCCATGGTGGTTCACGGTCTCGGGCGGTGCACCTATGCTCCTTGCGGGCATGGTGCTCAGCAGGGTGAGGCAGTCCACCGATCATGGATCTAGCAGCTGGCGGTTGTGACCGGCCGCCATTGGTCTTCGCGAGGCATGGTTGGCTGTGACGGTGATGACCTGTTTGTTGAAGGGCTAGTTCGTTGGTGGTAAAGGTTGGTGGGCTTGCCGACGCCGATGTGATGTGCGACTGAGGTGTTGTTGGGAACTTGGGGTGAAGACCTTGTATCGGTTGTGGTCGTGACAAGCGATGGCGATGGCCGGGGCCATCGCTGACCTTCCTGGAGGCACTGTTGCATTGCCACCACACCCTTTTGCGCGGATCTGTCTACTGTTGAAGCTTCGAGGAAACCCATGAATTGTGTGATCGGACGATGGTAGTGCCTTGATGTCGTATTCCCTCTTCGGGGCTTCGTCGTTGGAGCTGGGCACTGCTGAGCAGGACTAGTGAAAGACGACGGTGTTGGCATCGAGACTTCTGTGACAATGATGACGGGGAGCAATGTTGGAGACGTGAGAATGGTTTAGGTAGTTGACACTTCTCCGGCGTGTCCGCGGGGTTGCGCCGGCTAGTTTGTCGTTGTGAAGGCGAAGCTGCGGTGGCCGGATCCAGGCGAGGTACGATGATGGGCATCACATGGTTCATTCAGTGATCTTCCATGGCGCCAGCCATGCCTCATTCATAGTTCTGTTGGGTTCTACGGTAGGGTGCGTCGACTGCAAATTAAAATTTTCCTACGCGCAGAACAACCAAGAACATGCTACGGGAGATGGATCACAGATCGTTACCACTAGACGTGGTGTGCCGTGCAGCGGAATAAGAGTTGGGGCAGCGCGTCTGCGTGGATCGTCTCCTCCTTGTCCGATCTCCCTCATATAGCCGGTTGATGACCCACAAGTGTAGGGTATCTATCTAGTCCTTTTGATAAGTAAGAGTGTCGAACCCAACGAGGAGCAGAAGGAAATGATAAGCGGTTTTCAGTAATGTATTCTCTGCAAGCACTGAAATTATCGGTAACTGATAGTTTTGTGATAAGGTAATTTGTAACGAGTAACAAGTAACAAGTGTAAATAAAGTGCAGCAAGGTGGCCCAATCCTTTTTGTAGCAAAGGACAAGCCTGGACAAACTCTTATATGAATGAAAACGCTCCCGAGGACACATGGGAATTATTGTCATGCTAGTTTTCATCATGCTCATACGATTCGTGTTCGGTACTTTGATAATTTGATATGTGGGTGGACCGGTGCTTGGGTGATGTCCTTACTTGGACAAGCATCCCACTTATGATTAACTCCTATTGTAAGCATCCGCAACTACAAAAGAAGTATTAAGGTAAACCTAACCATAGCATGAAACATATGGATCCAAATCAGCCCCTTACGAAGCAACGCATAAACTAGGGTTTAAGCTTCTGTCACTCTAGCAACCCATCATCTACTTATTACTTCCCAATGCCTTCCGCTAGGCCCAAATAATGGTGAAGTGTCATGTAGTCGTCGTTCACATGACACCACTAGAGGATAGACAACATACATCTCATCAAAATATCGAACGAATACCAAGTTCACATGACTACTTATAGCAAGACTTCTCCCATGTCCTCAGGAACAAACGTAACTACTCACAAAGCATATTCATGTTCATGATCAGAGGGGTATTAATATGCATAATGGATCTGAACATATGATCTTCCACCAAATAAACCAACTAGCATCAACTACAAGGAGTAATCAACACTACTAGCTACCCACAGGTACCAATCTGAGGTTTTGATACAAAGATTGGATACAAGAGATGAACTAGGGTTTTGAGAGGAGATGGTGCTGGTGAAGATGTTGATGAAGATTGACCCCTCCCAATGAGAGCATCGCATGGATGATGATGGTGATGATTTCCTCCCAAAGGGAAGTTTCTCACGTAACAGCTCGCCAGAGCTCTAGATTGGTTCCTCACTGGCGGCGTGTGTTTCATTCGAGAGCTTGCTTATGATTTTTTTCCAGGTAAAAGACCTCATATAGCGTAAGATGGGAACCGGAGGCCCGCCAGGGGGGCCACGAGGCAGGGGGTGCGCACCCCACCATCGTGGATGGTGGGTGGCCCCCCCTCTGGTAGTTTCTTCGCCAAGATTTTTTATTAATTCCAAAATGACTTCCGTGAAGTTTCGTGGACTTTTGGAGTTGTGCAGTAATAGGTCTCTAATATTTGCTCCTTTTCCAAATTTAGAATTCCATTGCCGCATTCTCCTCTTCATGTAAACCTTGTAAAATAAGAGAGAATAGGCATAAGTATTGTGACATAACGTGTAATAACAGCCCATAATGCAATAAATATTGATATAAAAGCATGATGCAAAATGGACGTATCAACTCCCCCAAGCTTTGACCTCACTTGTCCTCAAGCGGAAGCCGATAATGACAAATATGTCCACATATTTAGTGATAGAGGTGTCGATAAAATAAAATACGGACATGAGGGCATCATGATCATTCTTATAACAGCAACATATATGGATATTGTCATATGATTTCTTATGCTCAAGTAATAATCTATTCACAATGTCAAGTATGAATCAGAAACTTCATTGAGAACTAACAAACTATGATCTCGGTCATTGAAGCAATTGCAATTTATCGTAACATCGGAAAGAGTCAATATAAGAACTTTCCAGCAAGTCCACCTACTCAACTATCATTTAGTCTTTCACAATTGCTAACACTCACACAATACTTATGGGTATGGAGTTTTAATCGGACACAGAGAAAGATAGGGGCTTATAGTTTCGCCTCCCAACCTTTTACCTCAAGGGTAATGTCAACAATAATAGTTCATGCTAACTTACATCCAATTGATATATATATATATATATATATATATATATATATATATATATATATATATATATATATATATATATATATATCAAGATCTTTCCAACACAAGGTGCTTGCCAAAGGATAAAATATAAAAGGAAAGGTGAAGCTCACCTTGACTCTTGCATAAGGTATAAGACAAGAATAAAAGATAGGCCCTTCGCAGAGGGAAGCAGAGGTTGTCATGTGCTTTTATGGTTGGATGCACAAAATCTTAATGTGAAAGAACGTCACTTTATATTGCCACTTGTGATATGGACCTTTATTATGCAGTCTGTCGCTTTTATTTCTTCCACATCACAAGATCATATAAAGCTTATTTTCTCCACACTAAATCATACATATTTAGAGAGCAATTTTTATTGCATACAACATGACAACTTACTTGAAGGATCTTACTCAATCCATAGGTAGATATGGTGGACTCTCATGGCAAAAACTGGGTTTAGGGTATTTGGAAGCACAAGTAGTATCTCTACTTGGTGCAAGGAATTGGCTAGCATGAGGGAGAAAGGCAAGCTCAACATGTTGGATGATCCATGACAATATACTTTATCTCGGATATAAGAAAACATAACCCATTACGCTGTCTTCCTTGTCCAACATCAACTCTTTAGCATGTCATATTTTAATGAGTGCTCACAATCATAAAATATGTCCAAGATAGTATATTTATATGTGGAACCTCTCTTTCTTTATTACTTCCTATTAATTGCAACGATGACCAAAAATATGTTTGTCAACTCTCAACAACTTTTAATCATCATACTATTTATATGTGAAGTCATTACTCTCCATAAGATCAATATGATCTCTTTATTTCTTTTTATTCTTTCTCTTTCTTTTATTCACTCAAGATCATAGCAAGATAATCAAGCCCTTGACTCAACACTAAACTTTATTATATGGCTCACGGACTCGATTACATAGAAGGATCATAAGGCAAAGCTCAAAACTAAATCATACTAAAACTTTATTCTACTAGATCAAGATATTACCAAAAGGATTGAACTAAGAAAAACAGTAAAGATAGGAGTGTGATGGTGATACGACATCGGGCGCCCCAAGCTTGGGGTTGCCAAGGGAGTGCCCATACCCATGTGATTAGATCTCCTTTGTCGGCGAAGAGGATGGTGGTGATGATGGATAGTCGCACATCGAGCGTAGCAGATCTTCCACTTACGGATAATGCCCTTGAGTGCCATTTATATGCTCCTTCAACAAAATATTTTCACGTGTGAGATACTTGTTTTGTATATGAGCTAACTCAATCATCTTGAAAGCTTCAATCTCAGTTGGGGTAAAGAGAGGTGGAAGGATGTCTTCTTCTTCAGCTTGTTTGAGCCTCGATCCTCCATGGCCTTCTTGATCCCATCATCCTTGTTGACCTCCCTGTGTTATTCTCTTCAACTCCATCTTCATTAGCCAAGCCTCGGTTCTCGATTGTTGGAGGAGGGGACGACATGATGCATGGCCTTCACGACTCTGGCAGTAAAACAACTCAAATGAAAACAGAGGATATTTATGTGATACGAGAGTCAAACCTTCGGGAGTTTATATAATGAATTTTACCGACCAAAAGAAGTATCGTAAGAAAACGGAGTCCAGAGAGCACACAAGGTGTCCACGAGGCATGGGGCGTGCCCTCCACCCTCGTGGAAGCCTCGTGTCCTTCCCGGACTTCTTATTTTCCTATTTCATTAAATATTACAAAACAGAGGAAAATTACTATTAGAACTGTTTTAGGGTCGGTTTACTACCGTACCACGTACCTATTCCTTTTCGAGTCTCAAGCATTTCGAAAGTGTCCCTTATGTACTCCTCCGGGTTATGGTTTCAATAACATTAGTTTCAACATTTATAGTATTAGCTAAGATATAATGTTTGATTCTTTGACCGCTCACCACCTTTGATTTGTGCCTTCAAGTTGTTGATTTTATGGCACCTAACGATAGACCTCCTCGATAACGTAAGGACCTTCCCATTTAGATAGAAGTTTTCCTGCAAAAATCTTAAACGAGAGTTGAATAGCAACACATAATCACCTACATTAAACTCACGCTTTTGTATCCTTTTGTCATGCCATCTTTTAACTTTTTCTTTAAACAGTTTGGCATTCTCATAGGATTGGGTTCTCCATTCATCTAGTGAACTAATATTAAATAGCCTCTTCTCACCGGCAAGTTTGAAATCATAACTGAGCTCTTTAATAGCCCAATATGCCTTATGCTCTAGTTCGAGAGGTAAGTGACATGCTTTTCCATAAGACATTTTATATGGAGACATACCCATAGGATTTTTATATGCAGTTCTATAGGCCCATAATGCATCATCGAAGTTTCTTGGACCAATTCTTTCTAGATCTATTAACAGTCTTTTGCAAAATTAATTTGAGCTCTCTATTGCTTAATTCTACTTGACCACTAGACCGGGTGATATGGAGATGCAATTCTATGATTAACATCATACTTAGCAAGCATTTTACTTAAAAACACCATGAATAAAATGTGAACCACCATCAATTAATCTAGGGACTCCAAACCTCGGAAAATTTCTTTAAGCATTTTAATAGAGGTGTTATGATCAGCACTACTAGTTGGAATAGCTTCTACCCACTTAGTAACGTAATCAATAGCAACTAAAATATGTGTATACCCATTAGAGGAAGGAAATGGCCCCATATAATCAAAGCCCCAAACATCAAATGGTTCAATAACAAGTGAATAATTCATAGGCATTTCTTGACGCCATCGATATTACCAATTCTTTGACATTCATCACAAGATAAGACAAACTTACGGGCATCCTTGAAGAGAGTAGGCCAATAAAAACCGGATTGCAATACCTTATGTGCAGTTCTATCTCCAGTGTGGTGCCCTCCATAAGCCTCGGAGTGACACTTGTGTAGGATCTGTTCCTGTTCATGCTCAGGTATACAACGCCTAATAACACCATCTACTCCTTCTTTATAAAGATGTGGGTCATCCTAGAAGTAATGTCTCAAATCATAGAAAAAACTTTTTCTTTTGCTGGTATGTGAAACTAGGTGGTATAAATTTAGCAACAATGTAATTAGCATAATCAACATACTATGAAGCAGTACGAGAAGCATTTATGACAGCTAATTGTTCATCAGGAAAGCTATCATCGATAGGTAGTGGGTCATCAAGAACATTCTCTAACCTAGACAAGTTGTCTGCAACGGGGTTCTCAGCTCCCTTTCTATCAATAATATGCAAATCAAATTCTTGTAGTAGGAGAACCCATCTAATTAGTCTAGGTTTAGCATCTTTTTTTCCATAAGATATTTAATAGCAGCATGATCAGTGTGAATAGTTACTTTAGAATCAACAATATAAGGTATGAACTTATCACAAGCAAATACAACTGCTAAGAATTCTTTTTCAGTAGTAGCATAATTTCTCTGGGCACTATCTAGAGTTTTACTAGCATATTGGATAACATTTAGCTTCTTATCAACTCTTTGTTCTAGAACAGCACCTACAGCATAATCGCTAGCATCACACATAATTTCGAAGGGTAAATTCCAATCAGGTGGCTGAATGATAGGTGCAGAAATCAAAGCTTTCTTAAGTATTTCAAATGCTTCTACACAATCATCATCAAAGACAAAAGGTATATCTTTTTGTAATAGATTAGTCAGAGGCCGAGAAATTTTTAAGAAGTCCTTAATGAACCTCCTATAAAAACCGGCATGACCAAGGAAACTTCTTATACCTTTGATGTCCATAGGACACAGCATCTTTTCAATAGCATCAACTTTAGCTTTATCAACTTCAATACCTCTTTCAGAAATTTTATGCCCCAAGACAATGCCTTCATTAACCATAAAGTGGCATTTCTCCCAATTCAAGACAAGATTAGTTTCTTCACATCTCGCAAAACTCGATCAAGGTTGCTCAAGCAATCATCAAAAGAGGATCCATAAACAGAGAAGTCATCCATGAAAACCTCACGAATCTTTTCACAAAAGTCTGAGAATATAGCCATCATGCATCTTTGAAAAGTAGCAGGTGCATTACATAAACCAAAAAGCATACGTCTATAAGCAAAAGTACCGAAAGGGAAAGTAAAAGTGGTCTTTTCTTGATCCTCAAATTTGACACGTGTAGTTGAGAGAAACTAGAGTGACCATCTAGAAAGCAAAAATGTGTTGTAACATCCCAAATTTTCAATTTGGAATGTTATACATTAGGTCATCATGCATATCATATTTTCTCGCATTTTTCCCGATCCTAGAAATTTCACGCAACTCAAGGACCCTCGGAGAGAGTTGGAAGTTTCATAATTTTCATATTTGGGATCTCTCAAATTTTGAAAATAGGATCATTGGATTATTTAAATTATCTTCATAAAGTTTTTCCTATAAAAATATCTTGAGAGGGAATAATATGACTTTCCCAAACAAATAGGAAAAATGAAGATATTATAAATAAACCAAAATTGGTTTTGAGATTTATTTTGCTTAGGCAAAATGAGCATTTTAAAATATTTTTCATGTATTTTGTTTTTAAAGTTCATTTTGTTCGATTCAATTTTTGGAGTCGGAGAAAATTTGTTTTAATTAATTTTGAATTCATTTGATATTTATTTTATTTGTTTTGTTTTAAAGTTTATTTTAAAAAAACGCGCGCTTCTCGATCGAGGCCCACTGCCCAGCCAGCCAGCAGCCTCCGCCCAGCGCCTCTCGCCCATCCTCGTCTCCTCTCCCGCGCCTGAGTCCCGCTCGAGCACGGAGGCCACGCCGAGTCCGCCTCACCCCGCCTCCCTTCGCCTCCCAAGCCACCCCGCCTCTCCCTCCCTCTAAATAGCCTGCCTCTCTCTCCCCATCGCCGCCTCTGCCGACCGACGCCCTTCAGCCGGCTTGCCACGCCGGGAGTCGATGTCACGCCGGAAACCCGCCGCCTCGCCTCCCGACTCGCCGCCACCACCACCGCCGCCGAGAGCCCCGCGGCGATCACGGAGGTAGCCGCCATGCCGCCCGATTCGGTCTATTCCCCGTGAACCGCCTTTTTTAAAAAAATATATATATATATTTGTTCGTTTTTTTTTAAAAAAACTAGATTCGGTTTTATTTTTTCGGTTTTCTTTATTAACGGACGCTCACCGAACCGCTCGCTTCAAATGAACGCTCGTTAGATTCGCTACGAAACGAATGTTCGCTTTTAACTCGTTCGTCGTTTTTCTTTTAATCGAATTAATCCATTAATTTTCCGATTTGATTTCAGATCTGATTTTCAAAACTGTTTTATTTTCGCCGCTTATCGGAATCAGTGATTCAAGCTACCGGAGTTTCAGAACGAAACCGCCGTTCGACTACCCTACTTTCACAGAGTTTTGCCACTGTGAAATTTTGACCTAATTTCAGATCGCTAAACCGAGTCGTTTCTCTCTCGAGTTTCGACTTTCGGAGTTTATTTTGATTCGATTCTTTTGCAACAGTGGTTCTTAAGTTGAACTTTCGTTAGATCTTTTATTCGAGATTTCCGTGCATTAGATGAGTACTTATTGTATGCTTGTTGTTTGTCTGCGTTAGATCACCCGTGAGTGCGCCGCTTGTTACTTCAATCTCTAGGACTCATGGATCATCGCTAAGGCAAGTAACACTTTGATCATACTCTTCTCATACCCAGTTTTTATGCATTAGATCTATTCCTCAAACACTTGCATGATTAGGATCTAATTAAATTGTGGGTTTGGGAAGTAGATTGAGGTAGTACCTATTACCTGCTTACTTATGAAACCTTGGGAGTTACTTCACGCTTGCTTGTTCATGCCATGCTATGCTAGTAGACGTGGATTGGGTGAGTGAATATCCATGACAGATGTGAGATTGTTAATTAATGGTTTATCTAAGGTGGCAACCTAACACACATCCTGGGTGGATTGAGGCACCTGGTTTCTATCAGACTTGCTCAGATTTCTTCGGACCGCCACCTGTGCTCTAAGGGATCATAAGATTATTCAAACTGAAACTTCCGTAGCAGCCACAAGCCAATTATGGGCTCATGAGTTGACTAAGTCGCATGAACTCTTACGGGTAGGCTAGCTGATGTAGGGGATGTAGGTTGGTACGGTCTCACCCACATGTAAGGTGCTAGCGCTTCGAAAGACTATGTCTCGGCCATCCGCTTCTCAAACACCATGTAGTGCGAGAACCAAGCGGAGGCGATCGAGTCTTGTGGGGAAAAGTGCAAACCTCTCGCAGAGTGTAACAAACTAATCATGATTAGCCGTGTCCCGGTTATGGACAATTTGAGTATCCGTACTTGATTATCATGTGAATCTCAACATGTTACTTTAAATAAAAGTTATTGGGTTTTGATGAGTACTTTTAATTGGGATTGAGGATGTGTCAACCATCTTCAATGTTTAACAACCACCATGATAGTTAAATAAAATTATTCCTTTGATGTAGGAAAAAATCAGCTTTATGCAATGTAAATCAGAGAGCCTTACCACCAGCCAAATATGCATGTAGTATAGGCTTATTCATTCATTGCTCTTTATGTGTTACATTGCCAAGATATTCCATGTGTCAATTGTTTTGGCTGCAACTTTTCACGCTATGCACTTTTCGATTTACTTAGTAAGGTGTTAGGTCGTGGTTCTATACTCGGTGATGCCGTTGGAGTTGATGGACTCGCTTATCTTCCAAGCCTTCCGCTGTTATTATTAGATGGCCTTAAGCCATATTTTTATTCAGTTCCCTTGTGGACATCGATGTAATAAGTGTGTGATTGCTACTCGCTATAAATCCTTCAAGCATCTGTGTGGTGTCAAGATTATCGATCCAGGATGACACCGAGCACAGAGAGCTAGATCCATTCGGTCCGGTCGCACAGAGAATGGTATCGAGCACACCGACCGTAGGACACAACCACTAAGTTAAAGCCATAGATCACTCTCTTCTCATTTTCTAACTCCTCATCTTTTCTACTCTTTAGGATGATTTGACGCGAAGATCAAGTACACCCAACCGGATGAAGGCACACCTTTTGGATTTCACTTGAAGGAAGTTACTAAGTACCGAACATTGATTACCAAGCTTCACCGAACTTTCAACGCCACTCTGCTCAAGAGGAGCGCTGAAGATTCATGCTCACGCTCCAGAAGGACATTCGCCCCAATCACCAAGCCTATAGATAGTGTTTTCAAGGCACCCACTTGAGTCCGGGAAGGAGCATGGCAGCTCACATCACCATGGGACGATTGGAGAAGTCTATCAAGAAGATCTCAAGGACACCATCTACCAGATTTATGACGCCGAGATGACAACTGGACGTCGTCAACACCAAGAAGGATAGGTCCATTGCAGCTTTCATCCAGAGTTAAACCAGCACATTCGACGCCAGAGAATCAAATGTGCAATGACATGTTGGAGTTACTGAAGACGAAGGAAAGGATCATCGAATTGGAAGGAGAACTAAAGACTACACGCAAGGACTACATGGACGAGATCGTAGCTCGCAAGACACAATAACGATCTTAAGTACGTAGATCAAGAACTCAAGAAGAAGTTGGCACTCAGAAATGAAGACCAAGATGTCGAGCATCAAATCGACTACATCAACATTGACGACTCAGATTCGGATCCAAGTGAACCCGATTTTGAAGACGAAGCTGGAGCAGACATCATGGAGTCTTCCACCGGTTCAAATTAGTAGAAGTCCCCCACATATTAGTAGTATTCCCTCCATGTAAACATTATAGTACACGCACTTTTGCGATAGTTAGATCGTTGTAAGCCCTTGTTTGATTGAATGAAGTGATTTGTGTGCATTTGCTCATGTGCATTTGGGTAGTGATTCCCCTTAGACCTCATTCTATTCTATTTTCTCTTCTTTTCTAAACCCTTCAGATGCCTCCGAGACGTGACCCCGGATTCGTTTTCCCGCCAGAGATCACCCAATTGATCCAGCAGCAGTATCACCCCGATTCAAACATTGGTGCGTAACAACAACAACAACCCCAACAACCCACCGCCACCACCACCACCGCGGATCATCTCGACTCGTTTTCTTAGACCGAACCCGCCGTGTATTCCAAAGAGCACCGAGCCAATTGTAGCAGATGACCTGCTCCGCAAGATAGGAAGGAGCTGACTATCGCAGGATGCACAGATGGTGAAAGAGTGAAGTTTGCAGACATCAACTTGAAGGACCCGCAGCAAGATGGTGGGAGAATTTCACAGCCACTTACCCCTGAGACACCGCCACATGGGACCAGCCAAGAAGCTTTTCAGACAGCCCATGTTTCAGCAGGAGCCATGGCTATGAAGAAGCGTGAGTTTCGAACTTACGCCAAGGAGGAAGGATCACACAAGATGTGGATGATTTTAGCAAACTAGCACGTTATGCCCCTGATGACGCTGCTACAGATGCAGCTAAACAGAGAAGTTTCTAGAAGGACTGAATGATGAGTTCAAGATGCCGTTGATGGTAGCAAGTTTCAATAACTACCAGGAGTTAGTAGACCGAGCTCTCATGATTGAAGGAAAGCAACAGAGATTGAGAACTGCAAGCGAAGTATGGACAAGGGAAGTATAACTCGAGCCCAAGCAGGCCTCATATACCCCTAAATCAGGAATTCAGGCCAGATACCCATGGAGGAGGTAATTCAGACAACCATAATGGCACCAAGAATGGGAACGGAATGGAGGAAGCAACGGATGAACCGCACCAACCCGCTTCTACACCATCCAAGGTAGACTGAGTCACATTATTTGCTTTAAGTGCCGCAAGATCGGGCACTATGCAAATGACTCGCCCGTAAGGCGTAATGGAAATGGCAATGGAAGCTCTAGAAAGAAGCCCAACCCTTTCAACAGGGGACAAGTGAACCACATTGATGTGGAGGAGGTTGAAGATCAGCCCGATGCAAGAATCGTAAGTTTTTGGTTAAGTCTTTTATCGCAGCTTGTTCTTTTTGATACCGTGCATCGATTCATACATATCAAGGGATTTGTGGATAAGTACCAGTTACCAACCCAAGCCCTTAGGTCACCCATGCTAGTAACCTCACCCGAGTGCAGTACATGGCTAGTAAATGGTGTGATCGACCGCCACTAAGGATCGGACACTATGTTTTCCCTCGCATCTAATAGTTCGGAATCCCAAGGATTGGATGTGATATTAGGAATGGATTGGTTATCAAAGTATGGAGGAAACATAGATTGTACCACAAGGTCAATTTTGCTCACCACACCGTAAGGAAGAAGGATTATATGTATCACGCACGAGCCGAGGAGAGCACAAGTTAATTGCTTAACAGAGTGGTACAGGAAGAAGTACCAGTGGTGAAGGATTATCCCGATGTATTTCCTAAGAGTTGCTGTGAATGCCACGGATAGAGACATTGAGTTTTGATCGAGCTGTTGCCGTGAACAGCCCGATATCGGGTTTACTGCATGTGATGCCCGCAAAGGATTTGGCAGAAATTAAGAAGCGGATAAAGGAACTATTGGATAAAGGTTTTATTCGCCCAAGTTTTTCACCTTGGGGATCACCTGCTTTATGTTGGTAGAGAAGAAGGATGGATCATTGAGAATGGTTGTTGATTATCGTGGATTGAATGAAGTAACAATCAAGAACAAGTACCCACTACCTATGATAAATGATCTGCTTGATCGCTTGCAAGGAGCCAAAGTGTTTTCTAAGATCGACTTGCATCGTGGTACCATCATTGAAGATTCGGGAGCAAGACATACCCAAGACAGCATTTACTACGAGATATGGATCAGATGAGTATACCGTTATGTCATTTGATCGACTAACGCACCAGCCTATTTCATGAACCTGATGAACAAAGTGTTTATGGAGTTTTTGGACAAGTTAAATCGTGGTGTTCATTGATGACATTTTGATTTTCTCAAGAATGAAGAGGAACACAAGGAACATTTGAGATTGGTTTTGGAGAAACCGAGGAACACCAGTTGTATGCCAAGTTCAGCAAATGTGAATTTTGGTTAAAGGAAGTTGGATTTCTGACATGTTATATCCGGAGAAGGAATAGCATTGACCCCACAAAGGTTGAGACCAGAACCAAATGGGAAGCACCAACGACAGCTTGAGAGATTCAAGTTTCTTGACTCGCAGGATACTACCAAGATTCATTGAGAATTTCTCAAGGATTGCAAAGCCTATGATGAATTGTTGAAGAAGGAAAACAAATTCATATGGACCGAGGACTGTGAGGCAAGTTTTCAGGAGTTGAAGAAAAGATTGGTTACCTCACCAGTTTTGATATTGCCGATCAAACTAAGGATTATGAGGTGTATTGCACGCTTCACGCCGAGGACTTGGAGCAAGGCTTATGCAGAAGGAAGAGTTGTTTCAGATGCTTCACTATTAACTTAAGCCCCATGAGTTGAATTATGCCACTCATGATTTGGAGTTAGCAGCCACAGCATGCCTTGAAGACGTGGAGACATTTTCTCATTGGAAATCATTGTGAAGTATATACGGATCACAAGAGTTTGAAGTACATCTTCACCCGTATGAATTGAATCTCGCATAAAGGAGATGGTTAGAGCTAATCAAGGATTATGATATGAGATTGCATTATCACCCCGAAAGGCTAATGTCGAAAGGCATTTATTGAGCCGTAAGAGCCACGCCAAGCACCCTAATGATGGGAGAAATACCCAATGAGTTAGCCGAGGACCTTCGAGAGCTATGTTTGGAAATAGTTCCAGAGGCTATGTAGCAGCATTGGAGATTCAATGATAATCGATGGACAAAATCGAGAAGCCCAAAAGGCGATAAGGAAGTTGCCTCTATAAAGGAGAAAATGAGTAAAGGAAAAGCTAAAGGATTTCGTGAGGACGAGCACGATACCCTATGGTTTGAAGACCGTGTTTATGTGCCCAATGACCCGTAGATCGAAGTTGATTTTACAAGAAGCCCATGATTCACCCTATTCGATTCACCCAGAAATACT